>JASANP010001102.1:0-120872 GCA_030849625.1 Wallacemonas sp. TrypX
GCGCACGTGGTACGGCGACGACGACGCCGCGGAGTCCTTCAGGAGCTCCATCACAAACACCTGAGCGAACGGTGGCAGCATACCAAGGTCACTGGAGTCGCCCAGCGTACTCCACACAGGTACGAGTGTGGTGTCATGGGCACTGTAGTGCACCATCCGATACGTGTTCGCCCCGCTGATGAAGTCGTCGAGGTTCTTTACGGCCTCGTTCAGGAACTGACGGCCGCGGCCGCCTTGCCGCGCCATCAAATCATCCGATTTGTCGTAGCTATACTCGTAGACGAACAGTGCACGCGTGATCTCCGCTAGCTTTGTGAAGTTGCCCTCGAGCACAGCGGCTACTGGGAACAGTACGCGCCAGCAGGCGATGATGTCGTACAAGTCCATCGTACAGTATGTTCGGCCGTCGTAGGTGCTGCACATGCCTTCAGCCCCGATCAGACTACCGAGCGCCGTCAGCTGATGCCACTGCTCACCGGGGTAAAGGCGGTCAGTCACGGGGTTGAGAGCGGCGTTTACGTCATCAGGGTCGTACCCGTCAATGTAATGGACCCAGGGCAGCGTGTCGATGTTCAGCAGCAGGTCGTCGGCCTTCGGCACAGAGTGGATGGCGGGAAAGGACGTGTTCAGCGCGGGGAACAAGCCGTGCAGGAACGCCTCGGCACTCTGCAGCGTGCGGAACACATCGGTGGTGCGGCTGTACACCAAGGACACATTGTACGTCTCGGAGGGGAAGAACGCCTCATCCACAATGGCAACATCGTTGTAACGCTCTCGCAAGAAGGCACCCATATTGATCAGCTGCTGCTTCCCTGCTTCTGTCAGGTACCCGCACGGTGCTCCGCGGCAGACAATGCTTTCGTTGTAGTCAACGTAAGTGGCACGTGCGCCGTGGCGGTGCAAGATCTGCGTGTTCACCACGCGCATCGTGCTCGTCACACCACCGGCGGCACTGGCGACGCACGCCACGCACAGCAGCACAGCCAGCACGGCAACTAACAACGAGGGGGCACGGCGCATGGACGCGGTGGCGGTCGGTGGGCAGGGGGCGGTGGGGTGAGTGATGTTGTAATGTGAGTGCAGAACAGCACGGCTTCTTTGTGCTGAACGGCGTCTCGATGAAGCTGTGGCGCGAACGGAAGAGAAAAAAAAAGATGGTGTGCGGAGGCGGTAATGACTCAGGCCTCGTACACGTATTAGTGAAGCGCTTAAGTGGGGAGAGTGGGAGGGTCTTCGCGACGTAGTCAATCCATCGTCCGTAGGTGAGCAGCGAAAAGCAATAGGGATGTTGGACGGAAGAGGCAAGAGAAAAAAAAAAGGGCAAGTGCCATAGCACGACCGTAACGGACTTTCATCACGCGGCTGCGCCGCGCCGCGAAAGAAGGAAGAAAAGCAGGTCTCATCTTCGGCGCTGAGTGCGTCAGCGGCTCCACGACACCCTGAGCAGAGAGCAGAGGAGAAAAGGCTCCTTCCACCTTTACCCTCGCACCGCACTATATCCCACGCGACACGGTACTGTTCGTACAATGTGTTGTGGGCGTTTGAGACACAGTTTTTTTTTTTTTTTTGTGTGTGTGTGTGGAGTTCCGAAGAATGACGAGACTCAGTTTCAGGGGTGATGTCGGTGCACTGATTATCCAGCCTCTCACTCTCCATCCAAGTAGCGAAGAGTAAGTTCAGTGACTGTGAAGGTTGCGTTCAGGGTGGGTCGTGTGTGTGTGTGTGTGTGTGTGTGTGTCATCGTCATTTACATGGCACTGAGAGAAGAAGAAAGAAAAAACAAACAAATGGGCTGTGAAGACACGAGTACTGCCTGGTGGCGGGTCCTTCCACAACACTCGCGTCGCCTTGAGCCGGTCCCCTCGAGCCACACCTTCTCGTGCCTATACAGTTGCATTTTAGGTAAAGGAGGAGGAAGGGTGAGCCTTCTCTTCCTCGACTGCCGGGCCCAGCAGTGATGACGACTGTCTCTGCCATCCCTCTCATGAACTCACGTTGAGGGAAGTGTTTCTCATTTTTCCGGGTTGTTTTCGTCTTCTTCTTTTTTTTTTCTTTACATAATGAGTACCCCTTTCGGTATGCCTACGAACTCGCTGGAGCCGACGTGGACATGGAAAGTTGACGCATCGCTCGCCGTGTCGGGCAAGCGAATGGGTGCCTCCTCGTCGATTCCGTCGTTGGCACCGCACGTCGAGCCGATTGTCGACAAGGGAGATCGCACGCTCAGTTGCCAGTCACAGGCATTTGCCTCCGCACGAGTTGTGACTGGTACCCCAGAGGTCGTCTGATACCGTGCGACCGGTGTGTCTGGGTCGGCGTCCTCCACCGTGGCGGCCTGCGCAGCTAGTGGTGGTGGCGCTCGATGGACATCCAGCAGCCGCGCCGCGTGAGACGACTGGGTGAACAGAAAAGCATCCGTCGGTTGTTGGGCGACGCGCACCGCGACGGCGACAAGCGTGGGGTAGCAGAAACACTGCACAGGCGCTCGCCACGGGCAGCCAGAGCCAGCCCCGCCTTCACCGGAGGTCGTGCTCTCCAGAGGGGCTGCGCGGTCTGTGCGTGGGCCGGACTGCGAGTCGATCGTCGGCGCGTTGGTCGCGCGGCGGCAGTGTGCCACCAGTGACGGACTGCCTAGTGAAGCGTTCTGCGTGGGGTCATCTTCGTGCAGCGCGGCACGGCCGTCCTCACTCGCTTCGTCCGCACCGTGCGTGGCGGTCACACGGTCGCTGGCACGGAGTGCCTCAATTGCCTCTGTGAGGGCACGCGGCCAGCGCATCCGAGCGAATCGGTAAGCCTCGCGACGAGAATGAAGTGCACGGCCAAGGGCACCACGACGGTCAGCACGCAGGGGCTGTCCACACTGGAAGTGTGGTGACTGGGGGGTGCCTGTGGTGTCGGTGCCGAGTGTCAACGGGATTCCGCAGGAAAACCACTCCATGGACCTCGTACGCACCACAGTGAGCTCGGCGCACGCGTACACGGCGGCGATGGCCTCCTCGCCAGGCCCCAGTGCCGCGCTCAGTCGCTGTACACGAAGTGGAAACTTCACGCTTTCCACGCTGTTGTACGGTGCACGTAAGGCCTGGTAGGTGTTGGCGTCCAGCAGCGGCTCGCGAACGTGCCCGCGGCGAGGGGGTGACGTCGCGAGCCCGCGCGTGGTGGTGGATGATGAGGTTGGGGCAGGCCGTGAAGACGGTCGGCGGCGCGCCACGACGGTGCCATTGCTCGCCGCAAACGCCTCTGTCGTCGGCTGCGCCGCCTCGCCACTCACGTCGGTGCGAAGGGAGGTTGGTGTGGGTGAAGTGTGTTCGCCCTCATGCGTGCAATCGACGGCGGTGCGGACGTCGGGCAGGAAGGTGACCGGTGTGGGGCGCACAACGTTCTCCGTGTGGCCGAGCCCGAGTTGCCCACAGGTGTTTTCGCCGAACGCCAGCAGACGTCCTGTTTGTAAAACAACGAAGCTGTGGTGGCCAGCCGCCTGAATGGACTCGATAGGGAGTCCGAAAAGCAGTGGGATGGAGCGGAAGACAGGCTGGGCTGGGCACATGCGCGATCCGCTGAGCTGGCCACAGTGTCCACGCCCACACGCGTAGACGGCGTTGCGTCGCAGTGTGAGTAGCAGGGTGTGCTGGGCGCCGCACGAAACAGCCGTGATCATCACCCCACGGGACCCCGCGGGGGCAGAGTGCTTGGTAGTGGCACCTTGACGGTTCTCCGCAAAGGTCTCCACCGACGCCGACAAGGGCGCGTACCACGTTTCGCCTACCGCCGTGCGTGGTGCCACCTGTGAACAGCCACCCACCGCCGGTGCGCGCGACGACGCACTCGCGGTTGTCTCCTCGCTCAGCGGGTGGGGACCCTCATTGTTGCGGTGAGCGGGTGGGACATAGCCGAAACCGGGCAGCCGCCGCGGTGGCGTCAGCGGAGGCGGCACGTCGCAAGCCGCAGAGTGATCAGGCGAAGTCGGCGCGCGCCAGACGCTGCCATCGCCAAGCTGGCCAAACTCGTTGTCGTAGCCGAGTGTGTAAACGGCACCGGAGACGGTGCAGAAGACGATGTGAGAATCACCCGCACTCACGTCGACAACGGTCTCGCAGTCGCCTCCCTGTGAAGATGAGGCGAGGCCATCCGCATGCGGCATCAACGGTCTGCCATGCTGCTCCGGCGCGTGTGGGGCAAGAAGAAGCAGCACACCACTATCCAGTAGCACCGCGCCGTAGTGGCGAGCGCAGAAACAGCACTTGATGACGGTGTCACCGGCGGCACGGTAGCGATGCGTGGCTTCCTCAACCGCGTTGGCCCAGTAGAGCGAGGAGGAGACCTTTTCCTCTGCCGAGTCCGCGGTTTTCACGCGTGCCGTGTCTGGTGGAGCCGCGTCGGGCCTGGCTTGCCGTGCGCGTGCGACGTCCGCAGACGCGGGTAAAAAGGCGAAGCTCGTCATCGACGGGGGGCACCGAGTGGTGACGCCCAAGACAGTGAACGCTGTCGGCGGCTACTGCGCAACAACAAGCCTGGGAAAGCAGGAGAACACGACAACGCCCCCTTGAGGAAATCAGTGCAACCCCCGAGCCGAGCAGAAAAGAAAACAAAAAGAGCACGTGCCACCTGTGTATGTAAAGGGTCCGACGTAGGGAGAGGCAAACAAAAAAGAAAAGAGGGAAAGAGGAAGAGGAGGAGAAGGCAGGTAATGATGCAAGAATGCAGGCGGCGCGAATGGGCATGCCAGTGAGGGGTGAGGGATGTGCCGACTCAACGGACTCAACGGACTCACGTGGGTGGGGTGCGCGGCACGCCTGACGCGGTTGCCGTGAGAGTCCACCACCACCATCATCGTGGGTCCTTGCGAGCGAGGGCGACAGGTTGGATGTGCTTAGCGAGAGGGTTCGCTACCGCGTCTTGAGGAGACCCCGTAGATACACTCGATAGCTAGTCGTGAAGGGCATTCGTTCTCCAACGAGGCTTGGTGGCTTTTTTCTGTTTTGCTCAGCCAATCTACAGGCACGTCAATGCACTTGCCGCCCACAACGTACGCTACGTCACGCGTGAGCCTGTAATGCATCTTTATTATGCACACACGCACACACACACAGGCGTTCTGTGTTTGGCGCGGACACCACAGACGTGTTCACATGAGTACGAGGGTGCGCGCCATCTTGGGAAGACTTACGCACTCCCAGATCTGCGTGTCGCCTCACGCGGTGCCGTAATCTGTCGAGCACAGAAGGAAGAAGAGAGTTCGAGAAAAGAGGGGGCGCGCTCACACACACATCGGCACATGGCATTCTTGGCGGTTGTTGTGGTTGCCTCCGCCTCCGATGACGTCGGGCAGTGCACTCTCGTTTTCAATTATTCAATTTCGCCGGTCCCCCGCATGACGACTACGCGCTTGGTGGTGCCTTCCGCCCGTTGTACTTGTCCACGAGATTAAGGATGTCGGCCAGTAAAAAGAAGGACCCGCAGACAAACACCTGAGCGGGCTTCGAGGCATCCTCCTGCTCACTCGCGGCAGGCACAACCAAGTCAAGCACGTCTTGCAGGTCGTCAAACGGGCGTGCGCACGGCAAGCATGGCACCTCACGATAGAGATTTCGCCAGCACTCCGTCATGGCAGTTGTCGCCTCACGCATCTGCGATGCACGTGCCTCGCTGTCGTGCTTATCGGCCGACTTTGAGGTCATCTTGGGTGGGTCCACCTGCACGAGCACAACCTTGCAGAGGCTCGATACGCGCGGCATGAAGGCTTTCAGCACACGATGGGGCTCGCGTGAAGAGTAGAAGAGAAGCACGCGCCGGGGTGCGACGTCACTGGTGCGTGCGGCGCTCTCACTCACAAACCACTCCATGGCATGCTGGAGACTCTCCAGCGTGTGCGCGCCGTCGAGGTAGAGGGTCATATCCCTGCCGCCCTCCACGGGTACCACCTGCGAGCGGCCGGCGTATGTCATCGTGGATAGCACCTCCCTCTCCACCTCATCCAGCGGCGACGCCGGGGGGATCCCGGCCATGTGACGTGCGGCCATGAGTGCGGTCTTGCTGTTCTCAATTGCGTGGTCGCCACCAATCGCGAGGCGAGGCCAGCTCCGCAGAGGGAACACCTCTTTGTTGAGGATCAGCAACGGTGCCTCGACCTCGCGGGCGCGGTTCTCAAGCGCCTTGCAGATGTAGGGGTGATCCGGCTGTGGCGAGGCGAGGCAGAGAGTCCCCTTCTTCATGATGCCGGCCTTCTCAAAGGCGATCTCCTCCAGCGTGTTACCGAGGATCTCCATGTGGTCGTAGCCCAGCGCGGTAATGATGGTCACCTCCGACGGCACAACGTTGGTCGAGTCCAGGCGGCCACCGAGCCCAACCTCAATGACGGCGACATCCACGTTCTCCACGTCAATGGCGTGGAGGCAGACAAGAAACATGATGCGGAAGAAATTCGCGCGCGAGGCGACCTCACGGTCGAGTTGGCTGTCCGAGTATTGCAACGCCTGGAACTGATCGTACAGCTCGAAAAAGTAGCGGGCGAAGGTATCTTTCGGCAGCTTTTGATTATCAATAAGAATGCGTTCGCGAATGTCTGTCAAGTGTGGAGACGTGAAGAGCGCCACTTTGAAGCCATACGCCTTGAGGAGCGCGGCAGTGTAGGCAGATGTCGTGCCTTTGCCCTTCGTGCCGGCCACGTGCACGAAACGAACCTTCTTCAGCACCGGCCGCATGTTGAGTCGATCGATAAGTCGCTGTGTCACCTCCATGTTGTTGGGGCAGGGCTGTGGGCGTGCGGCGGTGATGCTGTCCACAATGCGCAGCATATCCTCGAAGGAACGACCCTCGCGCGGTGGCTGATCGGCCTGCTGCTGCGCGCGTGCGGAAGCGTCGCGGGCGTCACGTTTGACGGCGAAGGTGTCACCGAGATTGCGGTAGAGCCCTTCGCCGTTCGCTGCGCAGGAGACGGAGGGGTCTGGTGCTTCTGGCCCCGTGCGAACGCCCTTGTGCAGCGTCGAGGCTGGCATGACGGTGCACACGTGAGAAGACGCGGAAAGGACACCGGAGGCTGCGATGGCTGAGCGGTGAACGCAGCAGCGGTCAGTGACGACAGAGCAGCACCGACGCACCGCAGAGGGAGTGCCGTGTGGGCAAGCGGTAGGGAAAGCCTTCAGTGAGGTCGCGCCGGTGGCAGCGCGGCGGCGAAGCGGGGGACACGAGGGGAGGCAATGGCAGCAAGCGCGTGTGACCCGCATGCCCGCTTGTGGACAAGAAAAAAATAGGAAAAGAAAAAAGAAAAAGTCGGGGGAGAGCGGAGAGCGGAGAGCGGAGAGCGGAGGAAAGGATCAACAAGTGGGGGAGCACACGCGTGCCGGTCACTGGGTGTCACGTCGACACGTCCAGCACCGAAGGAGGGGTGGGACCGGTCTCGGTGGCCACCAGCCTCCACCGATGTTCGACCAAAGTGCGGCACGAGGGAAGAGAGGTCAGCGCGGGCATGTGAGAAAGTCCGACGACAGATGACGCGCATTAGACTATGAATACTGGCGCGTGAGAACACACATATCTATGAATTTGGGTCTTTGTCTGGGTCTGGGTGTGGCCGTCTCTCTCACAGAACAATAACTTCCTGGGAGCTTTGCGAGGAACTGCTCGGACGTGTCCTCGCGCCGCGTGCCGAGGGATCTGTTGGCGCACGAGAGCTAGCAGGTCGCGGCGGCTGCGCTCGTGATGGCTTCGCGGCTGGTCGCGTGGCGGGTCTCTTATTCAGGGGAGAAGGCACGGAGGTGCGTCCTCGTCTTTCCACGCTGCCGTCGTCCTTGACCTCGTCCACCTTGGCCACCTCCACGCAAAACCCACAACGCTGCAGGCAGTCATTGACGTTCATCTGCTTGGTGCTGAGCACGTCGCTTGGGCTTTTCACTTCCATCAGGCGGAACGTGATGTCCTCGGGGCTCGTCACGTCTCGCCCGGTCAGGTCGTCGCCAGCGTGCCGCCCCTCGTCGCTGAGTGCGGTGCGCCAGAACACCAAGTCAGGGAAGCCAGAGAACTTGACGCCGTACCCCTCGCTGAAGGGCTCCAAGAACAAGTGGCGCAGCAGGCGAAGAAGCGGTTTTTGCGGCACTGCGCGGAGAAGATCCATGAGCGGGAAGCCAGCGAGATCGACACGAAAGTGGTCACTGAGCTCCCCCTGCGCGAGGGCGTGCGTCAGGCGATCGATGGCACTGACTTGATCCGTGAGAGCGGTCGAGCTGTGGTTGTTGGGCAGCGACACGGACGCATCGCCGTCAGCGGGTCCGCTGGTGGTGGTAGCGGTGGGGTCGTGGGGCTGCGACAAGCAGTGCACCGCCGACGACGACGCATTGGAAAGTGAGGGCGGTGCACAGAATGAGTTGGAGTCACCGTCGGTGAGCAGTACGAGCTCATCCAATTCCACAGCGGCGGCTTCGCGTTGTCGCGCGGCGTCCTCGTCGGCCTCCTCGTCGCTGGCGTGGGTGTCCATTGGATGGTCGGCCACGACGGTGTGTGTGCCCGCTTCCATGATCCTGCCGTCTGGGGACGCCGCACGGTGCGACGTCGTTGATGTGCCCAGCTCTGCCGCAACAAGAGTGGTGGTGGACAGGGGTGCTTGTCGGCCGCCGTCGTTGCGTATGCGTGCCGCCACGAGGGCCAGCAGCCCTGACTTGGTGCACATCTCCAAGTACGCCAGCCGCTCCTCGATAAGACGCCGCCGAGCCACGCAGAACTGAACGCTTGACAACATGTCGAGAGGGGCCTCCTGGAAGGGTGAGAGCCACGTGTAGTGCGGGTCCGATTCCGATGAGGCGCCAGACGAAGCGGTGTGGCTGACCGCTTCCGCCGTGTCTGTCGGCGCCGCGCGGAGAGGCGCGTAGATGCAATCCCACAGAAGCGCGCGTGCAGCAAAGGCAATCCACGCACCCTCACAGTGCAGCCCGCGCCAAGGACCCCACAGTGGCCGGCCGGCGCCGCCGCTCACAGCCGATGGTGCGCCATCATCAGGCTGTGCGGAGGTGGTCCGTGCATGTCTCACTGTCGCGGACCGTGGGCGCTTGCGCACTGTCTGCACTCTGAGGTGCTCAGGTTCTCTGAGTGGCTGTTGGGCCGCCGCGCTATTCCACGTCTCCAGGCTGACGCGCAACACGAACTCTTCGACGCCGGCGGGGGCGGCGGAGGATCCGTTGTGTGGTGCACCTTGCTGCACATCGCGGGTGGTCTCATCCATCACATCGCGGCTGCCGTCACAACTTTCGCTGTGCGCCGGTTTCGCAGACGCCGGCCTCATGCGCGCGTGTGTGTGCGAGGAGGCACCTCGTGGCGGTGCCCTCCAGAGTTGCGGGTCGAGCGCGTCACGACAACCTGGAAAGTGAGCCTCAGGGACGTCAGCGACGCTTGACGAGAAGGCCGCGTACTCGCTTGGGAACGGCGTCCACTTGCGCAGCCGTCTGTACAGGTGTTTGAGTGACTTCTCCTGCGTCAGGCGATCTGCGCGGCGGCAGTAGCGAGGCAGCAGGTACTCCATCACGGCATGAAAGGCAGCCATGTCGTGGGAGAGGGGAAACGTGGAGCGCAGCAGTCGGCAACGCCGCTGCACCTCTGCGGGGAGCTGCGCGAGGAGAGTGGCGTCGTCGGGCTCATCGGTGCGTATTGGTGCTGTGCTCGGCGCAGAGCCCTGCAGCGCAAAGGACTGTCGCCAAGACGAAGTGAGCAGCGAAGGTTCATGGTGCACGCTGTGGTGTGGGGTGAGCCGGTCAGTCAGCCGCTCCAGGTAGGCGAGGAGCGCACGCAGTGAGGTGTCCGAAGGTGCGGGTGCCGATGCACGGGTGACCTTCTTGGCAGTGGTGCGACGGTGTACCGTTGTGGTGGTGGTAGTGGTGGTGGTGTGTTCACGCGCGTGATCAGCTTTTCGGTTTTGTGCCGAGGGTGAGCATGCCACCCAGAACGGATACCAGCGCGCGTGCGCGTCTTCGAGGACCTGCACCGCTTCCTGGTGTTGCTGGAGGTGCGAGAGATTCAGTGCGAGGCGGTGCCGCCACTCGCCGTGCTTCTCTGGTCGATAAAAAATGTGAAAGGCGGCCAGGTTCGCTGCTGCCGCGGAAGTGGCGCGGGTGGCGGCGGAGACGGGAGCAGTGAGACGCGGCCGCCGTGCCGTGGCACACGGTGGCCCTGATGTGGCGAGGACGGGCAACGCCGCAGGAGGTGTCAGTGTGTACAGCGGTTCCTCGGTGAGGATACGCAGACAGACGTTGGCTTCGGTGTACAGGTGACACGACTGCAGCACAGGCACAAGGCGCTCAAGGTAGGCGAACCAGCGATAGATTGGGAGGAACTGAAGGAGATGCGAAGCGAAGAGGCCGTAGAGCCTCAACACCTCTGGTATCGTCATTGATGGCGGCTGCGGCAGCCCTTGCGCGACTGGCGCACGTGCCGATTCGCGCTTAAGTCTGTTGATGGCGGAGAGGCTGTCTTCGTACCAGCCGCGCACCGTGGTCGCGTCCTTGAGCTGCTGCTTTGGTGGTGCGGATGCGCGTGCCTCGGTGAGAAGAAAGAGGTTCTGCTGGGCGTGCAAGGCTTCTTGGTAGTCTTGGAGAGCTTTCGGCGTGGGAAAGAGAAGCAGATCAGGCCTCTGACAAGCAATACCGAATACGTCAGTACACGTCGATAAGGTCGGCGTTCGTGACGAGAACATTGATGACGGTGGTGACGCGCCACCGGCAAGCGCTGTGGCGGTGGCAGTGTTAGAGTGACACGACACCTCCCCGGCTCTCTGCGTGCGCTGTGACCACCACCACAGTGGCAACCACGACGACGTGCTCGAGGAGGGGGGCGAGGCTGGTTTGGGCAATGGGGTGGCGCTCGCCGGCGCGAACGGCAACAACGGAGAGTCGAGCACCGCTGTCAGACGGCGCATCACCATCGCGCGTGCCAGTCGGTAGCGCGCGTGTGACACCATGAAGAGCAGCTGCGGACGCACGAAAAGCAGCGCGGGCGGCACTGCCACAGCCAGAGACGGTGCCGCAGCGGCTGCCGCCGCACCGCCAGATGCCATCGTTGCAAGCGTTCCACCAGCGGCGAAGTTGCCTGTCATGGCCTGAAACAGTTCGGCGACTTCGCCGACACACCGCCTCAGCGAAGGTGGTACCGTGTACAGCGAGCCCACGTAGAGCTGCCAGTGCGCGGCCACCACGTTCTCCACGTCACTCGGCCCGCACGCGGCGCTGTCCATACCTGACGGCAGGTGTTCGCAGAATCGCCGTTCGATCAGGTACTGCAAAATGTCGCGTTTGCGTGTAGGGATGAGAGAAGAGGCGGCAGCTGCGTCAGCGCCAGCGACGTCCGCAGGTGTGCGTGCGCTGCGCCGTCCGCGTGCTGGGCTCGTCGTGTCCGCGGTGGCTTCCTCATCGGCGACGGCAGAGGTTCGCCCATCAGCATCGCTTCGCGTGTTCACGCCTGACGCGGACGGTGGTGCCGCACTGGGGTGGTAGTGGTAGTAAAGGGCAAAGGCCAGCGTGCGCAGCTCACGGACGCGTACCGCGTACATGAGCTCGAGCAGTTCACGCCCAGTCTCCGTCTCATCCACCTGCGCAGCGGCTGAGATGGGGTCCACGCCGTCCGATGCCACTACCGAGGCGCCACGACCCGCTCGGAAGCGCAAAGCCACAGGATGAAGAGCCGTCATCAGCGCACTCACGCGACGCCCATCGTAGTGTCTGAGCAGCGTCTGAGGTGGTCTGGCAACAGGTGTCTGGGTGTCTGCGGTCCGGGCCTTTGCTTCGCCATTCTTGTGCTGGGGCGTGGGCGACGCTGCAGTGTGGTGCAACGAGCCACTGTCACCACAGTCTGCGAGAGACTCGGCGGACTGCTCAGCCGCCGCGTCTGGCTCACCTTTCCAGCTGGTTTGACACAAGAGACGCAACGCGCGCTGCACGTGCAGGTGATCGCCATACTGCACATCCAGATGGGCCTGTGTGAAGCTTAACGCGCTGCGCAACGCGAGTCGAAGGAGCAACTCGGTCGCCTCAAGCCGCGCGAGTGGATCGGTGAGCGCATCATCAGCCCCTTCCCCGGTGGCGGAGACGGTTGCCTCCTGCGGCGTGCACCGTTCATCTTCTGAGGAAGAAAAGGCGGACGGCGACAGGGCGAGTATCGCCTGCACCGCCACGAGCATCGGCACTGGCAGTGAAGGGCCCGCGCATCGCAGCACATACCACAGTGCCACGTGGAACGCATCACTCACCAAGAACGCGAGCGTGTGCTGCGCTGTGTACGACAACGCTAGCGTTGCCCTGCGGTGAGCCGTCAGAGCCGCACCGAGGGTAGACGGATCGGCGGTGGTGGCCTTTGCGGCTTTGTGGTCCCCCGCGGCCTCATGTGACGGGGGTGCGCCATCGACGGTGGACTGGTCGGCAGCCGCGTACACGTCTGCCAGCAGAGCCCATAACTGACATGATGTGCTCGTGGCGGCGTTCGTGACCTGGAGGTCTGCGGTGCTCACAGTGCCACTGGCGTCGCCACTTGCCTCCTTCGCGGTGCCGGGGACTTGTGTTGCGGCCAGTGCGGGCGAGACCAGCGCGGGCACATCACTGACAGAGGCACGACGGGCGTGGCGAGCGCTGGGAAGCTCTGAGGGCGGCACGGTGTGCGGGTGTAGCGCGGAGGTTTTTTCTGCCTGAAGACGGTGTGCGTGTGGTGGTGGTGGTGGTAAGGACGGTGGCTGTGTTGCCGTGGGTTCATTCTGGTGAATTTCCGCGACGGCTGTGAGAGAAGGAGTTGCCCTTGTTTCCTCACAACACTCGCGACGCGCTCTCTTGCGGCCGCCCTGTGTGTGGGAAGGGCACGTGGCGCTCAGCGGTACCTCGTTTGTTACGGCGGGCATGGTTGAGTTCGAGTTCCCTACGGAGACAAACGAAGCGTGCGAGAGACTGCGCTCGGCGTCCACGTCAATGTCCTCCTCGCACGCCAAGAACGGGTCTGGGCTACCAAAAGGGATGTGGTCGCTGCTCATCACTGTGAAGAGTCACACACCCTTCCACGCACACACACAAGAAGCAAACGCAAAAAAAAAAAGGCTAGGAAACAAGAAACGTAACTGGAATAGACGGAGGTGTCACAGTCAACTTTAGTGGGGAGCGGGCACCACAGTCGCGGTGGTGCGCACTCGCACAACGAAGAGTAGGGGGAGTGGACAGTGCCAGTGCGCGTTGATGAACGCGCTGGTACACAAACTCTGAAAACGTAAAAGTGTGTGAAAGAAACAGAGAGATAGTGAAGGATGGATGATCACGAGGCGAGTTATCGCGGTGGTGTGGCTGGCATCTATGCGAGGCGGGGTCGGACGCGCAGCACGCCCATCTTTTCTTTTTTTCTTTTCGCCTTGTCATAGTTGTTTATGTCTTTCGTTGTTGTTGGTGGCGTCGTCAGCTCAAGGGCGGCGGGCTACGCGCCCTGATCGCTGAGCACAAGAGGCTAGCGTCGCGGGACGGCATGGGTGCAGGAACGGAAGACGACGCTTGCCGGCCACACGGCGGACGACGGCCAAGTGCCGGAAGTCATTTCTTTTCGTTTCTTCTCCGCGTGACACATCCCGTCAGCTTTTTTTTCGGTGAGATTCGCGGAGACGGGGAGAGCTGCGGAGACTTCATACGCCGTGTCAACGAGGGCCGACTCACGTCAGTGGTGGCCCTCACAAAGAAAAAAAACGGGAAAACACACATTATCAACACACCCAACGCACAAGCACCAGCGCACACGCGCCGCAATGCAAAGAGCGAGAGGCGAGAAGAATGTTCAGCACAGCGGTTCGCGCGACCCAGTTCCACTGGTTATAGATAAGAAAGGTTGGTATGGCACGTGGGCCTAGTTGGAAGCTTGTTCATGCGTTTGCCCACGAAAGACTGATAGCATAGCGTGGGTGAACACGTTTCACAAGCTTTTCTTTGTTCTTTGCCCCGCAGCACGCCGTTCCTCTCTTTGTTCACGGTCTCGCCTCCCCAACGTTCTGCCGTCAGTAAAAAAAAAAAGAGAACGGAGACAGAGAGTTGAGCAGAGTGCCAACTGTCTGGGGTGCACGCGTGAGTAAACCACAGCTGAACCACTGAGAGCCACTGAGAGCCAAAAGAGAAGAAGAAAAAGAGAACAAGAGGGAAGAGGGTTCTGGGTTTCTCGTTTTGATTTGTTTTTTTCTCCGATTTCATCACGTACCGCCGCACACACACACACACACACACACACACACACACACACACACAACAGCGGCGGGCAGCACAGAACCAGACACCGCTAAAGCAACAAAAAGAAAAAGAAAGAAGACGAGAGTATGTGGAGTGTGGTTGCCTGTCTAAGCGCAGGGCCGCACCCGCACAGCTACTGCTCAAAGAGAAACGAGCGATCCGCCTCATTCATCACAGCAGTCTGCGAGACGCCGAGGCTAAACACCTGGAAGCCGATCTTCTTCATCGCTGGGGCATCCAGGATGAGTCGCCCGTCGAACACGAATGCCGGCTTCCGCATGTTCTCGTAAATCGGTTTGTAGTCCAGCGTGCGGAACTCATCCCACTCGGTCAGCACAAGCAGGGCAGAGGCACCGTCAGCCGCCGCCGCCGCGGTGGGCTCACACGTGACGTTGTTGCGCAGGAAAAGCGCGAGGCGGTCCTCCATGTGCAACGGTGAGGCCTCGCCACCGGCGCTACTGGCTGGTTTGGGGAGATTCAGCTCGACACGGTTGAGGTTGATGTAGTGCTCGAGGTCGTTGAACACGGTCTGCTCCGCGACCTTGGGGTCGTAGATGTGGAGCTTCGCGCCTTCCTGTAGCAGCCGCGCGCACATGTAAATGGCGGGGCTCTCACGGGTATCCCCGGTGTTCTTCTTGAAGGCAAAGCCGAAAATAGCAATCTTCTTGTTGCGCACCGTGTCGAAGCAGCTGTGGACGACGTGCTTGTAGAAGCGCTCCTTCTGGTAGTCGTTGATTTTGATGACCTGGTCCCAGTAGGCGGCGGTCTCGTGCAGGCCCAGAGACTCGCACAGGTACACCAGGTTGAGGATATCCTTCTGAAAGCACGAGCCGCCAAAACCCACGGAGGGGTTCAGGAAGTAGCTGCCGATGCGCTTGTCCTTGGAGATGGCGTCCTTAACTTCCAGGATGTTCGCGCCTGTCTTCTCGCAGAGCGGGGTGATGGAATTAATCGAGGAAATGCGCTGCGCCAGAAAGGCGTTCGCGACGAGTTTAGACAATTCACTTGACCACAGGTTCATGGTGACGATGCGCTCCGCAGGAATCCAGTTCTCGTAGATTGACGCAAGTTTCGCAATAGCCGCCTCATCAGAGCCACCGATGAGTACGCGATCGGGGTTCGTGAGGTCGTTGATGGCCGTGCCCTCTGCCAGAAACTCGGGGCTGCTGAGGATGGAGAAGGTCGCATGATTCTCGTCATTTGACTGGAGAGAGGAGAGGATCGCCTGGATGGAAACGCTGCAGCGCACAGGCACGGTGCTCTTCTCCACCACAATCACGTGACCTTCCTTCACCGTCTCGGCAATCAAGCGAGAGCAGCTCTCAATGTAGGTCAGGTCGGCTGCGCGGCCGGCACCGATGCCCTGCATCTTAGTGGGCGTGTTGACGGAGATGAATATGATGTCGGCCTCCGCGAGCACGCTTGAGTCATGCGTGAAGAAGAGATTGCGACCGCGCACCTGGTACACAATGTCAGCGAGGCCGGGCTCAAAAATGGGGAGGCTGCCGTGCTCGTCGGGGTTGGCGGGTTTCGGCGCATTCCAGGCGTTGATGCGCTCCTCCGAGATGTCGAAAACAGTGACCTTCAGGTGGGGGCACTTCTGTGCCATCACTGCCATCGTCGGGCCACCGACATAGCCGGCACCGATGCACACCACGTGCAGAGGCTCTTTGCAAGCAGGCATACCGGTAAGAGGGTGAGAGGGGAGGGGGGATCTACGTGTCCTGCGTTTGTGTGTGGGTGTGGGTGAGCGGAGAGTGAGCGCCTAGCAGCTATCTGTACGCGCGTGTGGTGAAGGACCGGTCTTCACACTGCGTTGTGATGGAGAGGAGAGAGGGGCAGCAAATCGCTCGGCAAAATCGAGTGTGACTGCGCGGAAGAATGAATCGTCCGAGAAAAAGAAGAAGTGGCGAAGGGCGAATGACGAAGAGTGAAGGAAAGCAAAGGGAGAGGAGAGCACGGCGAGTTGAGGTGGGCAATGCCGAAGAGACCGACTATCGCGTCTCTCTCACGTCGCTGTTGGTGGAGGAGCGAGCGAGCGAGAAAGAGAGAGAAAGAGAAGAAAGAATCGCAGCCGCACACGCCGGCGTGCGAAGCGAACAAGATGGTCGACGGGGCGGATGATGCCAGCGGGGAGGGGGAACATGGCGTGTGGTGACGTCTGCCATCCCCAGCGCGCCCTTGACCCGCGCCGTCGACCACCATTAAAGACGATGTCGCCCTTTGTAGCGGCAGAGACCACGCGCCTCAGATGTCCGTTGTGCTGTACACTGGTTCTGGTTGATATTGTTGTTGGGAGGGGGGGGGGGTCTGACGGTGAACGTGTAAAAAGGGGAAGAGAGACGCAGAGACACGGCTCGCAGGTCCTTTGAAGAGACAAGAAGAAAAAAAAGAACCAACAGGGAGTGAGAGTGGGTGTGTGTGCCACGTGAACACGTGAACACGTGCGCAAGAAAAAAAAGGAGAAAATGAGGACAGCACAGGTGCAGCAAAAAAAAAAAAGAAGAAGCGCGCAGCCGGATGAATCGAGTGGCGTGATGCACGGCTTCCGCCTTCCACACAAAGTAAAGGAAGGGCTGAAAAGCACATCGCAAGTGCGCGTCGGCAATACGCGCCATTTCGCACGTACGCGTGTGTTTGCGTGCGCTTATGCGCGTGTGCACGTCTTGAAGTCTTTCCTTGTCCGATCCCACAGCTCTCCATTCACCTCACAGCTCCAGAATGTTTTGCCGCTGCGAGAGCAGTTCTTTCCACCGGTACAAAGCCTCGGTCGCCGTTGGCCTCTCCAGGGGGTTCAGACTGAGCAGCGAGGACATGAACCGCACCACGGCTTCACCGACGGCCAGCCGCAAGTCCCGCCGCTCCCACTCATCGAGCGTCTTGACAGCCACCATAGTGTCCATCCCGCTGTGTGTGCTGCGTTGTGCGGCGGTGGGTGTCAACGAGGACGGTAGTGTGTCGGGCTCCTCCGTTGCCTGCCCCACTGTGGCCGCCACATCCGCGTGGCTTAGTTGCTCCTTCATTGCTGTCGTGGCGAGCACAAAGGCACGGCCCACACGCGCGCCGCCGAACAGCATTCGTCCCGTGAGGAGCTCGTACAGAAGGCAGCCACAGGCCCACATGTCGACGGACAACTCGGCCCGGCGCACCTGATCGCGGGCCGCAGAGAAGACCGCCTCGGAGATGGAGGCGTGGCTACGCAGCCGCAGATTCAGGTTGCCGCTCGCGCCCGCGGTGGCTGTGGCTGTTCCTGAAGACACACCGAATCCGGGCCGGACAGAGCACCCTGCTGGTGCCGTGGCGTCTGCCGCTGCGAGCGGTTCGCTCTCGGTGGCACGTGTCAGCTCGTCGTCGTCAAGCGTTTGGCGTTGCGCTTCCTCGGCCTCGTAGCGCGCGTAGATGTCGTCAAGGACGCTACTTAGCACTTGGTACCGCCGCTTCGGGAACAGCATCTCAGGTGGCTGTGTCGCTTCCGTGCCACGTCCGCTGCCCCAGCGACCCGCCAGAAAGCGTGCCTCGCCGCTCTCAACGTCGCGCACGAGCGCGCGGAGATCGTCCTCATCGCACGTGTCGCTGGAGCCAAAGTCGCCCACGCGCACGTGCAGCCGAGGCGAGGTGCCGCCGGTGCACTGGGCGACGAAAACGTTGTCGGCTTTGATGTCGCCGTGACGGATATTGCGCGCGTGCATAAAGGCAACTGCCTCCAGCACCTGCGTGAACACATCCGCGCAAAGACGGAACAACTGATTCTCTGTGGGATTCACCTCCTCGTTGTCTGGCTTCGTCGCGGTGATCGTCCTCTGAGTGGTCTGACGCGGCGCGGCGCACCTCGTCTCCTCGCCAGCCGCTGGCTTCTCCATGAGCGGCGCGCAGCCCGGTGGGTAACGCGTGATGCGCCACCGCTGCACTGAGCCGATCTCGTAGTGAGGCATGGCGAGAAAGTACTCGTCACCGGTGCAACCAAAGCTCAGCACCTCCACCACATGTGGGTGTCCGCGAAGGCGCAGCATGTTCAGCACCTCGGCGTGAATTGTAGGCAGCATGCCGCCCTCGCTCCCCTGCAACGACAGCGGGAGCATCTTCAACGCCACCTTCGTGGCACGCGCATAGGCGTCGAGGGCAACTTCGTGGAACGTGGAGGCTCCGTCAGTGCCCTTCCTCTGCTTCGCCCCCACAGTGCCCGATTGAGAAGGCAGGCGTCGGGCCGGCTGGTACTGCGCGGCCATGACGGAGCCGTACCCGCCTGTGCCGAGTCGCCGACTGACCTCCAACGTCGCAAGCGCCGTCTTATCTGGCATCAGCAGCCACAGCAGCGCGCACATGCCCGTCGCCAGCGGTTGGCACCCGTAGTCATCCGATCCACACAGGCCCACCGCGTCAGTGTGCGTGGGCAGGGAGTTGGAAGAGCTGGTGAGGCGCGCGCGTGCCTCGGCGCTGGTCTCTGCCCACAAGCGCGCGGTACTGGGACCGAACTGCGCTGTGAGCCACTGCCGGAGCAGCTCCACCACCGCTCGCTGGGACTTGCTGCGCGTGTGCACGTACTCCCTCAAGCTGCGCAGCACGTGGAAGGAGGACGGGCCTTGGGGTGTCGGGGCCAGCTGCGCCGCTGCGAACCGGCGGCTGACGCGGTCGCCAGAGACCTGCTGCCGCCCGCCTTTTTCGCCCCCGCCGCTGGTGACGTGAGAGATAAGGCTGGTCAGCACGCGTGGCTGGATGGCATACGTCGCAGGCAACTTGCGCTGTACGAGCGCAGAGACCGTGAATCCATAATTGATCATGCCACCGCGGTGCTGAAGAATGAGACTGCAGAGGTTTAAAATCAGCTCCGCCGTGATGGCGGGAGACAGCGTGTGCTGCAGCGGTGCCTCGGTCGCGGGCTGGTGTGACTTGGCGTTTTGCGGCGCACCGACGGCCGCGGGTGTAGAGGTAGCGGATGAGAGGGGCGGGAACGACGGTGACGCCATCGCCGTCAGAGAAAGCGAGGCATCAGCGGCGCTACCAGCTCCGGAGCCGAGACCGCTGCGCATGCAGGGGATGCCGAGGAGGGGGAAAAGAGTGCTCGGTGGTGCCTGTCCGTTCGTCGTCGTCGTGATCAGCACCGGGTCCGTGGCGGCGAGCGCCGGGTTGAGTGAGGCTTGACGGCGCAGCGAGTCTTGTCGGCGCAGGGTGGGCACAACCCTCTGCACTGTCTGGACGGGCACAACAGCCGTGGCGGAAGTGCTCGGGGTGCGCGCGAAGGTACCCGAAGAGAGCGAGTTGCGCCGTGCGTGTGCGCCACGAACCGGTTCAGGTTTCCCACGGGCGGCGGGGCGTCCACGGGCGGCCGCGTGCGCAGCGCCTTCGCCTGTGGCCGGCCCCTTGGTGAGCTCGGAGACCTCGTCGTGGCCGACCGTGATCGGCGGGTCCGCGCGAAGCTTGGCCGTAGAGGCCTCGGCAGCAGTGTGGACGCCCTGCTCCTCGCCTTCCGGCGACTGACCGTTCCCGCGAAGGGCCGGCGCCGTAACCGGCAAGGGCGGCCGTCCGCTGCCTCCACCGCTACCTCGTGGTAGGTTGGGGTGCGGTGGGGAGTGATGGTTTGTCATGGTGTTCGTCGTCGTCGTTGTTGTGCACGCCGCCGCAGGTGCGGCTACCGCACTCACATTTAGCGGCGGCACCGCCGGTGGAAGTGCGCGCGGACCGGCGTTGTCCTCGGGCGGCTGGCAGCTCGCACGACCAGCGTCACTGGTGTGCGGGACAGCGCTAGGAGCGCCAGTGACAGCAAGGCCGCCCGCATTGGTCGCCTGCGACTGCGCCATGCCAGTGTCACCGCTCGACAGAAAGTACAGTGGGGGGCCGAGGTTCGCGAGGGACAGCGTCGGTAATGTAAACGGCCGGGGAGCCGCACTCGGCGGGGCGGCGCGCTGAGGCGGCAGGTCGGCTGGACGACCGGATGCCTGCGCCGAGCGAGGTGAGGTGCCAGTCAACGTGAGGGACGCCGCCAGAGGCGAGGCGTTGTCGTCGTCGTCGGTCCGACTTGCCGCACCTGCGGCGGTGGCGTCGTGGTTGCCCGTCAACGCACGGCGGCCTGCCCCTTCATCGTCATGTGACCTTGTCGCCGCAAGTGCGCCATCGGGTGGCCCTCGTCGCTCCGCCGTGCCAGGCGCAGTCGTTGGGGAGCTCGCATCCTGTGCATTGAGCGAGGCCACGTGGTCCGCTTCCCGCGCCGCGGTGATGCTGCTGTTGAAGAGAAGTGCGGCTTCCTGCGCCGCACCGGTATCGCCGGAGGAGGCGTAGTACAGAGCGGGGCCGAGGCCCGCCAACGACAGCTTCGGCAGAAGCAGGCCGGTGAGTGGTGTTGGTACCGCCGCCGCAGTGGGTGGTGTCGGTGTCGCCTGCGCGGTTTCTGAGGCACCCTCGTGGGTGCGGCTTGCCATCCTGGCCTGTTCGCTGGCATGCTGAGGCCCCGTGACCGCCTCCGCGGCATCGGACGGTGCAGGTGTGGTGGTGCGCTGGTCGTCGTTCCCTTCGCCCTCATCACTATCTTTTCCGTAGTCGTCAAAGTCAACGAAGCCGGCCGGCACCGCATCGGCAGAGGGGACGAAGACGGGCTGGGTAGCGGGCGCCGTGGTGGCGGCTTCCGCGCCGCCATCGCTCCCAGTCGCCACGACGCCGCTTGCATGGAGCTCAAGACCGGAGTTAGGCACCGTCCCTGTACCGTCCTTCTCGGCCTCTTCGCTGTCCGGCGCGTCGTCCACCGTGGAGATCAGTGAAGCCAGAAACTGGGCCAGCACCGACGGTGCACCGAGCTTGTTCGCCTCAAGGTGCGCCTCGGTGTGGTACCAGCACAACTCCCGGAACGTCTGCAGCAGCTCGAACGTGTACACATTCCACATGGAAAGCGTCGTGGTGTAGGGCACGACCGCCTGGCCGCCGGCGAGGCCGCCGCCGCCGCTGGACTGGCTGGAGATCTGGCTACGCATGGAGCCCAACTTGTGAATGAACGGACCTGGTGGTGTGCCGCGCACCACCCCGGACCGCGTGGTGTTGTTGAGCGAGTGCGCGAGTGGGTCATCCGCGCCCGTCTCGATGAAGCAATCGTCACTGGTACTGCCAGCCCGCGGTATGGCGGCTGCCGCTGTGGGGAGGGGATTCATCTGTTGATGAGGTGAGCGTTGGTCCACACTCTCTTTACCGCCACCGCCGAGCCCGTGGCGGCTAGAAACCAATGCCTGTACAATCCGTAAGAGCAACAGACGCGCGTAAAGTGGCGACTGCGACGCTTTCAGGATTGTGGGTCTCTGAAGGAGCTCGAGGGCAATCTGCCGGAAGTGCTGGCGTGCCCTGTGCTTCGGCGCCGATGACGCGAAGAGGAGTAGATTGTAACAGAAGTGCCGACGCTGGCGTAGGTCCAGTGGGGTCGTCGCGGCGCGCAGCAACCGCAGCATCTGTAGGCGCAACCACAGTGCCCCACATGCCGAGAGCTGATCTGGTTGCGAGCCGGCATCGCCGAGGGTCGCGGCACCAGGCTGGATGGACTGGCCAGATTTATAGCTCTCTGTGCGCGAAACCGCGGTGCCAGGTTCGGGGACGGCAGCTGATCCTGAGGCTGGCACACGCCCGGGCGTCGGACGCGTGCAGGACAAGGACAGCAGCTGCGCGCAAGGTCCCTGAGAGGTGTCGATGAGCGCGCTGATGCCGCTGATGAACAGCTCTGATCCCGCACACGGCCGCTGCTCGTTGGCGGTCACTGTGAGCAGCCGGTGCAGCTTCTCCCGCTCGCTGCCGCTCGGTGACACCGTCAGGGCGTGCACGTGCGCGTCCACCAAGAAACTGGTGACCAGTTCGTTGTGCTGCAGCACGCGCAGATAGCGGCACCATGACTTGAGGCCTTTGCCGGGCCAGCACATGGTCGAGATTTCCCACGTGGCTGATGTGCAAAGCGGCACTTCACGCACCCTTGTCGATGACAGCCTCGCCGCAGGCGCGGGTGAACCCTCCGTGGCGCCACCTTCGGTGGGCCGGGCCGCACGCATCAAGGCCGCCGTCGCCACCGTCGAGGGGGACGTCGCGAAGGACAAGAGCTCCAGACGAAGCCACGACGGCATCGACCCGTTTCTACGGTTGTGTATGCGATTCACCGCGCGCTGCACCACGGCATTGCTGTAGATTGTGAGAAACTGCTGAAGAGGGCTGTACGCGACATCATCATCGTCCTTGCTCGCCTCGTTCGCAGTGTTCTTGCTGTGCTCGTGATCGGCCGCAGATGCCGCGCCGACGGATGTGTGCTGATGCGGTCTCTTCCGCTCAGCGGATAGGTCAGTCTGTCCAGCCGTGGGCAGCTGTGCTGTCGGCGATGCCGCCTCTGTGTGACCCAGTGAGCGGGAAGAGTAGAGTCCCACAGTCAGCGCGTGGAGGAACAGTGGACGACGCTCGAGTGCGCACGACACGTCCAGAAGCACGTCAAACACTTCGAGGAAATAGTGCACACACATCTCTGTCCATCGCAGGTGATCGCGCACCGAAGCTGTTCTGACGGGCCCATGGTGGTGTTCGCGACGACGAGACGGGCGATCGCGGTGTCGGCGTGCATACGACCGCGTGGAGGTGGCTGGCGCGTCGGTGTGGTAGGCGTAGTCCTCCGTCTCGTCGCTCCCTCGCGGGGCACGGAGACTGCTGTTCAGCAGATCGCCATCCATATCACTGTTGGTGTCCGCCCAGCGCACCGCGGCACTGCTGTCGCTGGCGTCATCATCGCCGCCGTCAGCGTCATCATCGTCGTCGCTGGGGGAGTCGGAGTCAGACAGGCAGGCGCTGGCGTCGTGGTAGCCTTCCAGGTCGCGGACTTCGCGCGCCACGGAGAGGTAAGAACTGGCAATCGTTTCTAGGAAGCACGTCAGCACGCCGAAAATCTGCTCCGCGGGTGCGACGAGTTCGTCCTGAATGAACGCCCTTGACGCCTCAGAGAGAGTCCCGCGACTAGTCGTCGAGCCCTGTCCACGCGATGTGTAGTGGCGCCTCCAGAACGCCGACCACGTCGATGGGGGTGCGACGCACGGCTCTGCTGCTTCTTCGCTCCCTTCCGATGAGCTTTGTTGCGATTGTTGACATTGCGCACTACGCAGCAGCTCAGTGAGTACCTCTCGGTCGTGCAGAGACAGGCTGCTGGCGTGCAACGCGTCAGGTGCTAGTGCTGCCTGCAGCGTCGCGACCGTGTAAAGCGGCGTTGACGCACCATTGGCTCCGCACCCACCCTGAGCGGTCTGCAGCACGTGCAGCCGCCGCTGCACGTAGTACTCGGCGAGCCCCGCCAAGTACCACATGGATACCTCCAGCGGCTTCGGCGAGTTGTGGTCGGCGCTGAGCAAGTGCCTCGTCGAGTCAGCGAAGTGAACGAAGCTGCTCAGCCAGAGCACAGGAAAGGTTTGCCGTTGCGCAGGTGCGCGGGGGACTGTCGTCTTGCGCGTCTCAGAGAGCCCCATAACGGTGGGCGAGGTGGCGCCGGTCGTCGCACTCGACGAGGGGGCGGTGGCTGGTTGCGCCCGCCGCGCGTGTGTCTCGGACTCCAGGATCGAGGCCACCTTCAGCGCCACCACAGAGAGCGGAGCCTGGCTGCGACCTAGCGACGTGAGCACGGCGAACTGAACATTGTCAACAACCGTGTCCGCTATGGCGCCCCACCGGGCGTCACTGAGCCCGAAGAGCGCGGACACACGTGTGTGAACCGTCGCGGCAGACGCCAGCGGTGCCTCGCACCTTTCCGTGCTGGTGTGCGTCTGTGTGACGCCAACGCCGCAGCCCTCGTTGAGGGCCTTCCACGCCGTGAGAAGTCCATGCGTGATTGTCAGCGTTAGGGACAGAGCGAGCTCGGTGGACACGTCGGCGTCCATTGAGAACGGAGTCGGAGAGTGCAAGGTGGTGAAAGTCCTCACCTGATGCAAGTGCATCGCGTCGACGAGCCGATCGTGTTGAAGGGCGGATGCACCCGACTCGACGTGAAGGCGTGCCGCGTGTTCTCGGCGCTGGAGAGGGTGATCTGGGAGCTTCGGCAGGAAGCGTGACCATCCCGATGACGTCGGCGGCGGTGGTGGCGCTTGAGGGGCGCCCGGCTGCACAGCGCGAAGTGAGTCGAGGCGAGGGCGGTGGGTCCCTAGGGAAGGCGACAAAGGCACGTGTGGCCGGGCGGCGCCAGCGGCGCTGCTATTGGGGTGGTTGTTCGCGGGTGTGGTTGTTGGGTGGAGGAGGTCCACCGGGGCATGCTTGCCGCTGGGCCAGTGCGGTGAAGGCGGGGGACCCACGGTGGAAGCCGATCCGTTGGTGGCCGACTCGCTGTTGTGTGCCACGGCGTTTACCTGTGCCACTTCCACCAATTGAGGGGACGAGCACAGACTGCGTGCTGTGGTAATCATCGGCCACGCACTGACCTCTGTGTCGCTGCTCTGGTGTACCTGGGGGAGCAATGGCAGAAGGCCGTTCATGTCCTGCGTGCCGTATACGTTGCCTAGCCGAGTGGCAAACTGGAGGGCGTGCCGCGCCGTCGCGGTGTCGTACTGAACGCGTTGGAGTTGCACGTACCCATTCGCCCCAGGCACCGCGTGAGAGTGGTTCGCACGAGGTGATGTGCCGCTCGGTGACAACGGTAGCGAGCTTCGCGTCTTCGTCGCTTCCGTCGCGACAGTGGGTACCGGTCGCACATTCACGGCTGCATCGTCGTTTTCGCTCTCCGAGCACACAAAGAGCGGCTCACGCGCGCGGCTGTCCCGCACCCCACTAAGAAAGGCGTTTATCAAGCGATTGGTATGTGCGCTGACAGCCTCCGACGCGCCAGTCAGAGTGGCCCCAGTAAGGTGCGGCTGGCTCCGTCGATGCATGTCGTGTGGCGGCTGCCGACGCATGTTGGACGTGTCGCGAAGAACGAATTCCCTCTGCGTACCACGCGTGACAGGGCTGAACGGGCTGGAGCTCTCCGCTTCGAGGGCCGCGGGCAGACTCGCCGCGAGGCCAACGGAGTTTTCCGCATTCACTTTGCCCAAACTGGCACCGGCGCCGCTAGTGTGTGCACAGAGAATGTGCGTAATGCGTTCCTGCGTGATCCTCTCTTCGCCTGTCAGCTCTGCGTCACCAATGGGGCTTGTCACGACTCCTGCGCGCCCAGAAGTTACAGTCTCGTTGGCCCTACGCGCGCTGTTCACCACGGCGGGGTCGTACGACAGCGGTGACGAAGAGGGCGTGAGGGCGTCTCTGTGCTGTGCCGAAGGGACTGACGGCGCTACGAAACTGTTGGCAAGTGCTGTGTAGGCACGGCTCACACTTTCTGAGCTACTCATGTTGAGATCGGCTGTGCGTTGTATGCCACAAAGCACATCTTGTGGCAGTCCCGCTAAGGCCGCAAAGGCGTCTAGTTTTGCTATGCTGCTGCTGCTGTTGAGACGACCGCTGTGGTCTAGCACGTACTGACGGGACAGGTAATCGACGGCGCCGATTAAGAAGTCAAAGGAAGGAGTGAACGGCGCCTCATGAGCCTGCTCCGGTGGCTCACCAGGTCGCGAGGAGCTGGTCGATGGCTGGTGGAGCAGCAACAGCGTCGCCTCGGCAAGCCCGCTCGCCCCGAAAAGCCACACCCACCACGACAGCAGCAACTGGCGAACCATCTCCTCTTCCTCCGCCTCTAGTGCAGCTCTTACTTCCGGTATGCCGGGGGTGGCGGGTTCCACGGCAGCCGTGCCTGCGCCGGTCGACCTGTCCAGATGGCGGATGCCGTCGGTGAAGGAGTCGGCAACACTGGCACTGTCCCTGTCGTGGCGCGCGTGCCGTGCGGAGGTGGCCTCACACGGCGCCGCCGCCCCACTGGCCGGGTGCGCCTCAGGCGGTGGAGACAGCAGGGAGGACGCGCCCGTCGCGAGGGCACGATGGCTGGTTGACAGCGAAAGAACCGCCGCGCGGCTGGTGAGGGAAGGGTTCGCGGAGCGCATTGTCGCCGAGGTGACGCCGGTCCCTGCTGCCAGTTGTGCGCAACGTGCGCGAGTGCTGGCATTGTCGGAGGCAATAATACTGTCGAGGAGGCGAGTGCGCGTGAATCGAAAGAACGCCTCGTGGAGCGCCGTGAGAGGGCGAGAGACCGTCATGTCCATGCGTCTCTGTCGGTCGACTAGGCTCTCCGTCTCGACCTCTTTCTTGGTATCCTCCTCGGGGCCGGTGGCCGTGGAGCAGCGGGACCCAGGTGCGGCGAACAGCGCCTGGTAGAGGTACTCACCGACGACATTGGCAATGGCCAGCACCCGAGCCCAGTCCAGTGGAGCAGGGCGCACGGGTAGGGCTGGTCGCGCGGGCAGCTGACGGCCCGTGCCAGGCGGCGACGCATTTGCCTGCGGTGAGGCAGAACCCTGTGGGCTCATCGTCGGTCCAGAGAGACGCAGCGCGTGGTACGCCGCCATGCTCGATCTGCTTCCGTTCAGATGACTTGTATCAGGCGTGTCCTGACTGCGAGCGGAACGCCCCTTCAGAGGTGGTACGGGTGCGACGGCGATAACGACTGACGGTGCCATGTTGCTGGCGGTGCGACGCGGTGCGCCAGGCGCCAGCTGCGGTGTGGGGTTCAAGGTACACGGCAGACTCACATCGTCACAGGTCTGCGGGGTGGAGACTTGTCGGTGGTTGGTGCTGCTGTTCGTGGTGCTCTGCAAGCAACGGTTGATGCCGGCCGTGCCAGATATCGTCTCGTCCAGCCCGCGCTCGCCCACGAACGTCTCGAGATCCATGTTGTCACTCTCGCCACGGCTGAGGTCGCGGTCATTGAGGTCGTCGTTGTCGTCCTTGTCATCGTCGTCCAAGGTGCGCCTAGGGCCTGGATGAAGTGTGTCACGGACGCACGTGCGCAAAAATTGTTCAAACGTCTCGAGCAGAGCCAGAAGGTCGGTGACAGCCTTGGCCGTCAGCTCCGTCTCGCGTGCATCTGGTGTACCGGCGGGTTCGTCCACGTCCACGATAGAATGCACACTCGCAGTAGAGGCACTCGTCTGCGCAAACGCGGGGGGCTTCTTGAAGGTTATTCGCTTTTTGCCAGCCGCAGGCGAGGTGTTGTCGGCCTCGGCCTCGGCGGCGGTGGTGGTGGCGGTGGCGGTGGCGGCGCTAGTGGCTTCTGGGCGAGTAAGCGAGGGAGTGGGCTGGGTGGCCGGCTCAGTCGCTGTGCAGTCCTTGTGTTGAGGAGCGCCCTGTGACTTCTGTGAGTACGGTGTTGCGCTATCATCCGCAGCGGCGCTGGCCTTACCAGCCGAAAGTCGCAGCATGTGAACGGTGTAGGGGAAGGCCATTTGCAGTGATGTGGTGATGGCATCTACATGGGCAGCCACACCGTCGGTCGCGTCGTCCCGCGCGGCATCGAGAAGTGTGCGATACAGCTGCGGGCACGGGCTTGCTTGGCGCGCTGAGGGGGTCTGTGAGTCGCGCCCGTCTACCGGCTCTTTCACAGCCCGTGCGCACGCGGAGGCGGCGTTCAACGCCTCTCCGCTCGATGTTTGGGATTCCATCGAAAAAAAAGAAAAATCACCAAAAAAAGGGTGTCAAAAAACAAAAGAGAGAAAACAGGGGAAAAAAGAGACGACTCAAACGACAAACACCTTGTGCAAAAGAAAGCAAAAACAGAAGAGAGAGAAAGGAGAGAGAGAGATGCTCAAAGAAAAAAGGAAAAGACGGTGCTGTCGTGCGAAGATGAGGTGGACCCAAGGAAAGGGAAAAAGGGGAGAAACAAAAACGATGCTAGATCACTCAGTTGCCCACTGGTAGTGTAGGGGAGTGGGCGTCAAAAAAAGAAAAATATGTCGTGGTGTACCTCGCGCAACGATCAGCAACAGTACGCGCACGCACACACGCACACACGCACACACGCACACAAAGTTGCTTCCTCTGTCTCCCTCTTTTTCGGTCAGTCCAAGAAGGCGTTTGACGATGACAGCTGGTTTGTCCTACTTGCTTCCCTCCGGTGCGAACAAAAAAGGGGTGTATTCAGCCGAAATCGACTTGCTGTGTCTTCGGCACGGTTACCAACTTTCTCTTTTGTTTTCTTACAGCAACTATTATGTTTTTTCTAACGTCTGCTTGAATAGAAGGGGAAAGAGGAATTGACAATACAACGGCAAAAAAAAAGAAGAAACAAGGAGGATGAAAAGCCCCGACGGTCTTCGGATGAACAATACCGACCAACACTGGGGAGGAGGGGTGCTCTCAGGAGGTGGCGCGGGGTGGTGTTACGAGTACAGGAGGGTGTCAGTACGCAGACGGTGGGCGAAATAAGAAGGTGTGTCTGTGTTCTGCAACCACTGTTTGTTTTTCCCCTGCGGCGCAAGTAGTACACAGAGAGGGGGGGATGAAGAAGAAGGAAAACGAGGTAAAGGAAAAAAGAAATAAGCGAAGCACCACGAAAGGCGAAACAACAACAGAAAAAACTCACAGTGATGCCTCGAAAGAACGTAGTGCGAGAGAGGAGGGGGCGAAAGAAGAGGGGTGAGAAAAAAAAAACGAGTGAAGCAAGAGTTCCAACTTCTCCTTGCGGGTTCGGCAACAGAGTAGAAAGCAAAATCAAAAAAGCAAAACAAGGAGATGAATGCACACACGCACGCACACAACGCACGGCCGGCAAGGAAAGAACACGAAGCTCAAGCTTTTTTTATGTCTGGTGCTTCTTACTTTGTTTGTTTGCTTGCTTTACGGTTGCTTGCTCGTTTGCTTTCTCCCGGCGTATTGGCCTCTCGGCCGGCCTTGTTTGTGTTTTCGTTTGCTTTTTTTTTTACAACCAATTCAGAATACGCGACTATGACCGTCTGCAAAAACTCAAAAAAAAAAGAAAAAGCGGCTCTTGAGATGTGATTGGTGGCGCGAGCGCACCGTCGGCTTTTCTTTTTTTCTCTCTTTCCTTTTCTCTTTTCTGTGTGGGAAGGCAGGTGGGTGCGTCGGCGATAAAGAGACACCGCCACCACAGGGGAGCATGCGTGAGAGGGCGGGGGGTAGACGGGAAGAGGAATGATATTGGAGGGGTGTGAAGTCGGAGCCACAACGGACAAGGGAGATGGACGAGGGGGGGGGCCTACACCGTGTGCGTCCCACCGGCAGAGCTGCTCCGCCTCGGACGGGACATAAGCCAAGAGAGCTCACACAGTGCGCTTCCGTGTCAAGCAAGATCGTGGCACCTTCTCGTTTCCTCGTGTGCATCCAAGCACGGGTCTCCTGCATTCGTGTTTCTTTTTATTTATTCCGAAGTGCGCTGAGTGTGTGGGTGTGAGGGTGTTTAATGTGCTTCCGGCGACGAGTCGGCGCGCGCGTGTCTGCGTCACGTGGCAGTGATCATTGGGGAAACAAACAGGGGGAACGGGTCCTTGCGCGCGAGGACGAGGGTCTTGTGCTCGAGAGAGAGGTAGCCGCGCACGTAGCCATGTGCGATGAGCTTCGCCACCCACACTGCCATCCTGTCTGTTGACATGTGACTCTCTTCCAGCAAGGCATCATCGAGCGCGGCTGTGGCGTTGGGTGAGGCCGGTGAGTTGACATCGCCCGTGGTAGTCTCACAGCTCGCTGCGGCGGTAGACTCACGGTCCTGCACGAAGTCATAGGCACCGACGAGGTTGGCCAGTGTGACCCGGCTGCTGTCGGCGCCGATCGCGGCGAGTCCGGCGTGGACACGTGCAAGAAGCATGAGATAGCACAGCACCTTTGCTCGTTGAAGGAGGAGGTACACGCCACGCCGGCGCAGCGTGGCCCCGAACCGCTCCAGGGCCCTGTTGTACTGTGCAGGGCTCCCCAGTTCGATCGCCGCGACCATGGGCGCGAACAGCTGCTCCAGCACTGCGTCTGGCTGCGTCATTGCCTCCGGCGCGGCGAGTCCACTCACCAGCCCCGCGACCATCAGGAAGAAGCGTGTGCGTTCCTTATTACGGTGCTGTACGTCTGTGCCGGTACCTGGTGGTGGGAGAAGCGTGTAGGCGCGGCGGAGTGAGTTGTGTGCCTCGCCGAGCCGCCTCTCATACAGCTCCATGCGGCCTCGGTAGTAGTAGTACGTGATGACCTCTGATGTCATGTGCATGGATGGCGCCAGGATGGATTTGGCTGGGTTGTTCGTCTGCGCCGCGACCTCCTCCGAGTGCGCCACGGACTGAAGGAGTGCGGTGCACTGCGATGTGTTGTACCGCTGAAAGAGAATAGAGAGTAGACCGTTCACAATCGCCAGCGCACCGCGTCGCCGGGAGTGTTCAGGAGCCTCGTTGGGGTCTGCGCTCTGGACCGACAAGAGAAGCTTGCGCCAGGTCCGCACCGTCTGCCCCATGGTGGCATCAACCACCTCACCGCTGGCCTCGCGAGCGATGTTGGGCAGTCGATGCACGAAGTAGAGCAGCACCAGAGTGTCCCACCCCACAGTTCCCGCTGTGCGATTGCCTCGACGAGGCGGGTAGTGCTCGCGCGACATGCTGTGAAGGCTCTGGAAGGCCTCGAAGGTGAAGAGAAGTCCTCTGAGAGCTGTGCTCTGGCAGCTCTGATGCACCAGTTGCGCATCCACGTTGGTAGTCGCCACGTCCACGCCAGCTAGCTCTACGCGTCCGCGCTTCGCGCCTGTCGTCGCCGTAGTACTGTCTTCGGGTGTGGGCACCACAATGCCGTGCTGCCGCTGGTGCGCCACGAGGGCGCCGGTACAGGCCGCGCGCACGAGCACCTCCACGCCATGCGCTACCTCTCGCGCGTTCAGCTCCATCGCCACTGTAGGCGTAACGGCTGAAGAATCAGCGTGCGCTGCGTGGCCCGCTTCCTCCCAGAGCTGCGCACCACTGCCTCTGTGCGGCTGTGAACGCCCTCTTGCCCTGCCTCCGCCGCCGCGTCCACGAGTAAGGGGCGGTGGCGGCGCTGCCCTCGCACGGGCGCTGGGCACGTACAGGGGGTTCTGGTGAAGGTAGTGCTGCACCGCGTCGCCCACACGTGCCTGAAGGGAAGACACAAGAGAAGACACGAGCTCAGGCGCGGCGGAGGTGAGGCTGGCAGCTTCGCCCTTCTCGGCGGCAACGAGGCTGTCCTTGAAGACCACGCCATTACGGCTGCCAATGGCCTCCGCGGCTCTAGCGAGCCAGTCCGCAGAGATGTCATAGTGACCGTCCTGGTGAGCCATTGTCTGTTGGCTGACGAGTGTGTGCGTTCTTCCTTCTCGGCACCGTAGACACAGGAAAAGGGGGTGGCGAGGAAGCGCGGCTTGAACACGTCGAGGGAGAAGTGGCGGAGAAAAGAATGAGCCAAACGCTTGCGCACTGAGGGTTGGACCCGGAGTCGCTGTGATGGCGGATCTTGTGGATAATCGATTGCGTATGGCTAGATTTCGCTCCACTGTTGAGCTTGATTGACGGACGGGTCAAGGTCAGTGTTGTTGAGCAGAGGAAGCAAAAAAAGACAGGAGAGAGAGTGAGAAAGAGAATGTAGGTGACGCAAAGCCAGAAAACTTGAGGTACCGGCTCTTTTTTTTTATTCTCTCCGTACAAAAAGAATTGAGCGTGGTTTGAGGGGGTAAGTTGCAGAGTAAAGTAAGTGTAAGTAACGTGTTAGCGGACGTGGCCATCTGTCCGGTGGCACGGCACACACGTACTCGCCGCACGAGCTGCCCAGCATCACAGTGCGTTAAGACGCTGGTTAAGGGGGTGTGGTTTTTTTTTAGTGTTCGCCGTCGTACTCGCACGTCGCTCAATTGGTCCGCTCAAGTCGCACGCACCAGTTCTCATGATCGTACCACGACTCGATGACGCGACAACGGACGCCGAGTCCCTCTGCCGCCTCGTGGCACAGGCGCTCAAGCTCACCTTCGCGGAAAAAGTGGTAGAACCGGTGGAACTGCTTCTTTTCTGGGTCGAACTTCGTGTTCAGCTCCCACTTCACCAGTGCATCGCCGGTGTCAGGGTCAACACCTCGCGCCTGTTGCTTTGCCAGGGGCTGTTCATAGGCCCAGACGTAGATAAGCACCTGGCCGCCACCGGGACGTGCCAGACGCAGCAGTTCACCAATTGCAGCCGCCCGCCGCGCTGCTGTGGCGTGGTGATGCACGACAGCAATGCTGAGGACGGCGTCAAACACGCCAGCGCGCAGTGGGCAGTGCAGCGCGTCGCTCACGACGACGTCAGTGCGAGGCAGCTCTTCCCTCTCACGCTCCTCGCGCAGTGCAGCGCGCCGCATTTGCGCGCGTTGCTGCTTCATTGATCGCGGTGGAGGCGGTGGCACAAGAGGATCCACGCGGGTCTCTGGCGAGTAGTTCGGGTCCACTGCCGAGCGCTGCGTCTGGCGCAGGAGAGCCTCGCTGTAGTCGAGACCAATAAGGTATCTGTGTGCCGCCGCGCAGCCAGAAGAGGGGCTCGGCGTGGGAGGCGGCGGAGATGCCCCGCTTGCCTCGGAGCCTCCCGGCGCTGGGTGAGTCGGTTGTTGTTGCTGCTGTTGGGCACAGCGGAAGTACTTGCCGTTGCCGCAGCCAACGTCGGCAACAAGCGTGTACGGTGGCAGGGAATGCAGAAATGCCTCGATGCGCGGCCACGGCTTGTACCGTGTCGCCGAAAAGTGAGGAGCGATCGCGCTGTACACATCGTGTACGTGCGCGGCTTCGAAGCGGGTCGGGTCCGTCGCAGCGTCGCCGGCCTGGACCGCCGCCACGCGCGGAACAGCCGCGCCGCCGCACTCTGTGCGAGTACACCTCACATCCAGCGTATCTTGGAGTTCGCTGTGACCTGCGGCAGCGGTTTCCTTCGCTGGCGGTGAACGTATTTTTTGTGGCATGCGAAAGACTGAGTGTCAGAGGCGCACAAGGCATACAAACAGAAAACGAAAGACAAAAAGTGGCGCGAAAATGATCGGGTTGTGTGTGTGAGCGTGGGTGGTAGCGTATGTCTGGTTCCCCTGTTCAGCGCGAGACGATGTCGTGTCTCCTGCGTTCAATGGTACAATTGGGTGGCACGCCTCCGCACAGTTAACGCTCGCTCCGGGTTGTGTATGAGTGTGCGCGCGTGGACGCTCTCAGATAAACCATTCACCCAGCACAGGCGTTGCCTATCACCAGAATGCGCTTGTTCGCTTGCTTATTTTTTTTTTTCGCCGACTTGAATAAAAAGTCGGGCAAAGTTGTACGGTAACGAGAGGAGGCCCACCAATGCGAATGTCAAGGTCCACATCCTCGCAGGAGAGGAGGTGGGAGAAAGGAAAGGAAAACAAGCTGCGCCGTCTTTGACTTTCGAGTGTAAGCTTCTCTCTCTCTGTGTGGAGGGGGGGGGGGGCTACGAAGAACACGGAGAGGCCCTCACAGTTCAGCAGCCACACGGAAAGCAACGTACAGGGCCCAGCAGAGAAACGCCACGGCAATGACTAGCGCGATTCGTAGAGGGAGTCGCAGCAAGGGCTCAGGGACAAGGTTCGAGCCGTGGCGCGCATCATGCACATCAAGGCCGTCTTCGACAGCCTTCATGTGCACACGCCGACTCACACTCTGACCGTTGATGACCTTCACCGTGCCCCTGTGCGACTCACCCGCGGCACGCTCCCGGCCAACGTTCTCCACAATGTCATCCACGATGCACTCCGCGAGGAGCTTGACATCGACTGGTCGTTCCACGAGCGTGAAGACCCGCTCCAGCCAGCGTTGCCGCACGCGCCGGCGAAACACCCCTGGTCGCCAGATCGTCAGGTCCGCCAAGTCCCACACCTTGACGCGGTCTCTGCGCAGCAGCAGCTGCAGTCGCGAGACAGCGACCTTTTCGGAGTCGGACAGGTCGGCCTCATCCTCCTGCTTCTGTCGCAGCTTTCGCTTCGTGTAGTTGTCGCGCACGGTGCCGCCGCCAAACAGGATGCGGTGAAGGACGCTGCCTTGTGTCGTCGGTGCAGAGGTGCGCGCTTGTTCACTGAGGAGGGGATCGCCACGACTGAAGAGAGAACGCAGAAAGCCACTATTCTTCGACCTAGGTGATACCTGGTTGAACATGAAGAGCAACTCCTTGTCGCGCTGGCCGTGCACACAAAGATATGGCACGAGACTGTTTGGGTTAGCGGAACGCGCGCTCAGCTGCGTAAAGTGCCGCAGCGTCGCAACGGCACCGTAGCTCGTGAGGTTGCGTAGGAAATCCTTGTCACCGGCTTGTGCACCGGAGCCGATGATGGCGTTCGGGCCCGCAGTCACGATCGGCATGCCTGGTGCACCACTCACCACGCCGCTGCCTACGGAAACGCTTAACGGATCGGGTAGTGCCTTGCCATCAAACATCATCGCTTCGTCGGCCATGTCAGCGACAGATGCGGGCGTCGTCCCCGGTTCTGAGGGGGACGACGACGACGTCGACAGCGGTGCAGCCTCGGTCACAGAGCCATCAGCGGCCAGCGCCGGATCACAGTCACCGCGTGCGGTGGGCGAGCCCGTGTTGGGCAGCGCGACGTCGATCCGCTTGCCGTAGCACGCGCTGTAGATCTCTTTCCACAGCACGCTGTCCATGGCATTGTTGGCCTGCTCGACGAGTATCTCATCTTCGACCTCGTTGGCCTCCGCGTGCGTCATGCAGTTGAAAATGCGCACCGCCTTGGCGAAGGCAATGGACAAGTCGTAGTCAACCGCAGCCAGGTAGCGTGATGAGAGCCAGTGGCCTGTACCGATGCAGTTAATCGCCACGTGGTGGCCAGCGAAAATCGTCTGGTAAAAGGGTGTCTGAAGCATCTGTTGCAGGAAGGCCTTGCCGTAGAGGACGCGCTCCTCGTCAGACATGGGGCCGAGAAAGGGGTCATCTGACTGCGCTGACCACGCGGTCGAAGAGCCTGAAGAGGAGGAGGAGGACGCTGAGGAGGAGCCCGACGAGCCTAGACCTGTCTTGTGGAGGCCGAGGAGGCCAGCTTTGCCTGTTCCCACCGCCATGATGTCCAGCTCCTCTTGACCGTCCGCGCTGCGCGCCTTCGCGTCGCTTGAGGCGGCGATAGTGGGTGACGTGTAGTGTGTGAACTGCACATACCCGACCCGCTTCTGTGGCTGTATTGCGCCGCTGCCTTCCCCGCCGTCCGCCCTGCCATGCTTCGTGGCGGAGACCGACAACGCACCGCCTGCTCTGCGGCGACCGAAGAGGTCCCTCAGCGTCTTTGTACGCGCTATCCCATGCATGAACTCGTTTCCAGCGTCATAAGAGCCGGAGCGGAGCTTACGCAGCTGCTGGTACTGGTGCAAGGAGAGGTGCCTGTGCGACGCGCTGCGCAGACCCCTCTCGGCATTGTAATCCCACACGCCCTCCGCGACGTACGAGAGTGGCACCTTGGAGACATCGTTAATCATCTTCTCCCAGTCGATCGTCACGACCGATAAGCACCGCAGCGCGTCGCTCGTATTCAGCTGCGGAAACACCGTCGTCCATCGATTGACTGGAATAGGGTGGCGCACAAGAGCCACAACGCGGGAAACGTCCGGGTGGGAGACCAGCCGCGACACCACGTGCCGCCCCGTACTGCCGGTGGCGCCGGCAACGATGACGGAGATTTGCTTACCTTTATTCTTGGAGGTCGACATGCCCGGCTGAGAGGAGCGGAGGCACAAGACAGTTACGGCGGGGGAGGGGGAGTGAGCGGCAAAGAAGGAGCAGCGTGTATGTGTGTATGGATGTGTGAGGGAGGGGAAGGAGGGAGCAGACAGAGGCCCACGGCCGTGTTTCAGTCACGGTGTGTCGACGTGTGGCGGCTGTGCTCATGCCGAAGATCTCCACGTCGCACGGTCTAGGCCAGTGTTGCGTTCCCCCGTTCGCCACACGCACGTTTTCATGAAGGGGCAAGGCCCAAGCAACACCGTGCGTGTGAGACAGCGCAGGTCAAGGGAAAGGCAGCTAGAGAGAGAGAGCACGTTCTGTCCGGGCACTACTGACCGCATGTTGTGCATCGTTGTGTGGATCAAATCAAGCCCTCAAAGCGGGTGCGTTTCGTCGGCAGCGGGGCATCCGACATACTTCCCCACTCATAGCTCGATAATACGGTTCTTTTTTCTTTTTTTGATCGGGCAGCCATTGCCCTGGCACACGCACAGCGACCACCTAAACAACAGAGATGTCCGTATGTGCGGTCTCAAGCGTCCAGTTAGGTTTGAGATGAAACAAAAAAAAACACGTTGTTTGGGGTACGCGCCATCGCCGCCGTAAATGCTCAAGAAATCAGAAACGACAAAGGTAATATCATTTAAAAACAAAAAATACAAAACAAAAAGAGGCAGAAGAGCGCCTGAACTGTGACTATCACCTCGCATCAGGCGGCCGGGGATTCTTGCCTCTTCCTTTTGGATTGACTTCACTACAGAGATCGGGTGCCATCACACATGAGCGGGTGTTTCTTCTTTGCTTTTTTTCTTCGGTCGTTCTTTTGAGTGTCATTTCTGTGAGGCAACTTTTTCTCTTTATTTTTCTTCTTTTTGTTTTTCTTTTGTTTTCGTTCACTGCCTGTGTTATTCTTTTGACAAAAGTTCACTACTTTTTTTTTTGGCAGCTCCTGTCCTTCGCGTGACGTTCGTCTTGTGACGACGGTTTCCTCGGCCGGCATCGCAGAGACACACGCACACCACGCCAAACAGTAGCGATCGTTCACCATTGTCGGCGCACGCAAAGGCGGGAGAAAAAAGGGGGACCGCGACGTGGGGCGCAGAAGCCCAGGAAAGGGGGGTGCACAGTCAAGATGTTGGTTGCCCTTCTTTCCGTCCATCGTCCTCGCTGACCATGTGCACGCGTGCTTTCGCATGGCACTGTTGCAGTCCCTCCTTTTCTTTTTTTTTCGCTTTTGTTGTTCCTTGGTGGTGCCAAGGCGCGTCGTGCTCATGGTGTGCTGAAGATGTCTCGCGGCTAGCAGGTGGAACAGCTTCCCTGGTCACGGCATATGCGTCGTTGCCGCTGTCTCTCTCTCTCATGTGGGTGCGTGTGTGGGGTGAAAGCACTGTTCCCACACGCTCGCACGCTCGCCAGAGGGAACCTGGCAACGGCACCTCGGCCGGGGCAGTGGCAGGGGGAGAGGAGTCTGAAAAAGAAAAGAAAAGGAAAAGAGCGGAGTCGACGCGAAAGTGCGGCGCAGCGCCGGGGAACAAGCGATCCAGGCAAACTGGGTAAAAAAAAGTTCAGAACCGTGGAATCGCCACACGTCACACGGGCAGTCGCTATCCGAGAATGAAGAACGAAAAGCAAAAAAAGTTTGCGATGTCAGCCACTGTTGTGCGCTTCTTTTCTTCTTTCTTCTTTCTGTCAACTGCGTCTACCTTCTTGCTGTGACACGTGCCCGCAATGCCGAAGCATGAGGCTCGCCGATCGCACTTTGCAGGGAAACCAACAGGTGCGTCCTGTGTGCGTCTGTCCGTTCCAGCGGTGCACACACATGTGTATGCTTGTGTGTGTGCTTGTCGGCAGTTGCTTCTTTGTTTTCTCTTTTTTTGTGACACGCTGCTCATGCTGCATGGCTTGACTCCCCGCCCTGCGGTGTATCTGCCAAGGCGGCAAGGAGAGAGAGAGAGAGAGGGAGGGCGAAGGAAGCCTCTTCGCCAACGTGAAGACGGCTGCACAAGCCACGACAGGGAGGCGGGCAGAGACGCGAGCTCACTGGGGTGCTTACAGGAGCAGGGACAGAGGGTTTTCGATAGCATCACGGAAGCCCTGGAACCACTTGGCGCCAACCGCACCGTCCGCAACACGGTGGTCGAAGGAGGCGGAGAAGGCGATCTGGGTGATCACCTTCCCGCTGAGCTTCATCTCGCCCGTGGCCTCATCCTCGACGATCTCCGGAGCGTACTTGGAGGAGCCGATGGCGAGAATCATGGACTGGGGCGGGTTGATGATGGCCGTGAAGGACGGCACACCGGTGGCACCGAGGTTGGAGATGGAGCACGTGCCGCCCTGGAACTCATCGAGCGCGAGCGTGCCGTCGCGAGCCTTCTTGGCGAGCGTCTTCATCTCCTTGCTGATCTCAACAAGACCCTTGGCCTGCGCGTTGCGGATGATGGGGGTGATGAGGCCAGTGGGGGTGGCGACGGCGACAGACACGTCGACCGTCTGGTACTGGCGGATGAAGTCACCCTGCCAGGATGCGTTCACGTCGGGCACAAGCGTGTTGGCGCGGGCCACGGCCTTGATGATGTAGTCGTTAACGGTGATCTTGTAGTCACCGCCACCCTTGGCGTTCAGCTGCTTGATGAGGGCTAGCATGTTGTCCGCACGGCACACGTCGTTGACGTTGTAGTGGGGAATGTTCAGGTTCTTCGACTCGTGCAGGCGCTTCGCAATGACGGAACGCATGTTGGTGACGGGAATGTCGGTGTAGAAGTTGTTCGCCGGCGGGCTACCAGCGGCCTTGGCGGCCGGCGCACCCTTCTTGGCAGCAGCACCCTTGGCAGGCGCGGCACCAGCAGCTGGTGCAGCAGCGGCAGCCTTAGCGCCGGGAGCAGCGGCGGTGCCCGCGGCAACAGCCGCCTCCACGTCCTTGGAGGTGATGCGGCCCACGCCGCCGCCAGTGCCCTTGATGCCTTCGAGAGACACGTTCTTCTCCTTGGCCAGCTTGCGGGCGTAGGGGGAAGCCACGACACGGCCGCCGGCGCTAGACGCAGCAGCGGCGGGGGCGGAGGCGGCGGCGGAGGGGGCAGCCGGAGCAGCGGCAGCGGCAGCCGGGGCAGCCTCAGCGGCAGGCGCGGCTTCCGCGCCATCGCTCCAGTTCTTCACTTCGTCCGAGTTCAGGTCGGCCTTGTCGTCGACCATGATGGCAATGGTGTCGCCAACGTTCACGTCGTCGCCAGCATCCTTGATGATGCGGGCAATGAACCCTTCCTCTGTGACGTTGTCGTACGACGCCACCGCCTTGTCGGTCTCGACCTTGCAGAAGGTCGTCCCGTTCTTCACCTCCTCGCCGATCTTGGCGACCCACTCAGTGATCTTGCCGTGCTCCATGGTGGGGGAGAGGGCGGGCATGGGGATGGGGGTGATAGAGACGAAGCGGAGAGCCGCCAGCGTGGCCATCTTGGGGATCGCACGGAAGCGAAACATGGTCGATGTGTGCGAAAGAAAGGTGTTTGTGTTTGTGTCTGGTGCACAGGGGGTCCTGTAAAAAGGGTTAGCGGTAGTTAAAATATGTCAATGAATTACTGACCTGTGAGAGCGCCGACACGATGAGTGCCAGTGACACAGAAAGAGGGATGGGCAAAGGAGTGCCACGCACGGAGGGGGGAAAGAGGAGGAAAGAATTGAGGTAGGGGATGTGGAACTAGCCAAGATGAAGACAAGAGGGAGAAAGCGGCCCACGGGGGGGGAGGGACCTGTTCACGCCCCCCGTCGTGCTGGTCTCGTATGTGTGTGTGCGTGTGACGAGCGACAAAGGTAGCACGTGCTTCAACCAAATGGAATGTGTACATGTCAGTGTGTGTCTCGGGTGTGCGTGATTACCCTTTTCAGGTTTTTGTTTGCGTGCTGACACCCGTGGGTAGGTGTCACAGTTCAATGTCAACAACACAAGGACGTTGCAAGACAGTGCGGCCCTGAGACCGCACAAGCATGGCCGCGTTGATTGAGGGCAGAAAGGGTATTGGTGCGATAGGCGTGAGGCTGGTTGCCACGTTGGACCCGTCATGCGGAGTCCCGACACGTAGACCGTAATTCTCCTTGACTATCGGAGGAACGGGTAGCTTGTGAAGCCCGTGGGAGGCATGCAGGTGCCCTGCGCAGTGTAGCCGACGAGGTGCTGCCTGCTGAATGAACTTGGTGATGGCCTGACGGCTGACCTCCACGGCGCTGCCAAACTCAGCGCTCTGGTGTGTAAGCAAAATGTCTACAGGTCCGCCAGGTTGCGGACCTTCCAAGTGGACGGAGAGGAGAGGCGATGAGGAGAGACCGCCCTCTGCGGCAAGACTGGTCGTCGTGTCGTGTGCCTCGCGCTCGGCTGGCGCAGCGGCGGTGAACATTGGTTTCCACCACGACGCACCCTGGTAGGCGCCGTTGGGGCTCCAGCGAGAATTGGCCTCGCTGCGCGGACTGCCAAAGATTCGTAAGCCAATGGGTTGCACGAGCGCGGCTTCGTCCTCGAGGTATAGCGCGGGACTCGCCATGGTGCGGATGGCTTCCTTCTTCATGTTAGACAGTTCGCGATCGTGATTGCCTGCGATGACCACCTTGACCGCATGCGTTTGTTCATTGAGCCAGGCGAAGAAGTCAGACAGGACCTTTTTAGGCTTGTGAAGCACGTTGAGGCCTTCGAGAATATCACCGGCATGCAGGAGGATGTCACCGGGTGGGACATTCAGCTCTCGATGGCGCTCGTGTGTGTCGCTGACAATGACCACGCGCACAGACCCCGCCGGCTGCGCTGGCACGCCCGTGGTTTCAAACAACTGTGGAATGCACTGCTTGTCGGCGAGAGCGAACAAGCTGTTCCGCGAGGGGGACTCTGTGTTGTCATCGACATTTTTGTGCATGGACGCCTGTACGGAAGGAAGGGGAGACGGCAAAGAGTTGCGCGGGGCAAGCGCGGGGATGATCCCGTAGTACTCACAAAGAAACGCATTATCAGCGGACTGATCGTCAGAGCCACACAATCCACAGGGCATCTTGGGGTTGCCACGTGTTGATCGCGTACTCTGGGATGTAGAAGATTTGCCGACTGATTTCGCCTTCCTTGGTTTCATGGACTGTGGTCACCAGCCGGGAGTGAGAAGGAGTGCGCCAAAACAGCCAGCGAGTTTCACCGGCTGCCGCGAACTTGACGGCAACCCGCGCGAACACGCTTCACTGACCCACGAAAGAACCTCGGAAGAGCTTAAGGGAAGACACGCGCGGCACAGCTCTGCGAGAGGAGCTCAGAACGCCAAGGGAAGAGAAACCTGAGGAAATGCGGCACCGAATCGAAGTGTTCATGGCGGCGATCTCTCACCGCCTGATCGTCGTGGGGGGGAGGGGAGTGCGTCAGCGCTGAATGAGCGGACTGGCGGCAGCAACCCGGGAAAGTGGCTGTGCTCGGCAAAATGGGTAGAGTGCGTCTTGGTCTTCCGATTGTTGAAATCGACCCGTCGTGGTGCTCTGCCGAGACGGACTTGTGGGGAGAATTGTCTGAGCCACGTGGTCATTTGTTGTCGTTGTTGTTGTTGTTGTTTTTTAATGATGTCACTTGTTGCTGCGCTCCATTAGGTTCAGCACTTCCCGATCGACACCAGTGAGACAAACTCACCGCCCAGTTGCGACGGCCGCTTGGGACAGCCTAAGAAAGAAGTCTTTTACCTTGCGCCGACGTGCGCCGACGTTGGTTGTGAGAAGCAGGTGGCCATGAAGTTCCTCGATGGTGTTGTCGTCCACCCCGATCGCCGTAAGGCACGGTGCCAGAGCAGGGAACATGTTTACATACGCGTCCGTGGCGTTGTACGCGACGCTTTCGCGTTCCCGCTGCGGAAGGGTCGCGTTGTCGGCAAAGATCAAGTACTGCAGCCAGGTGGTGTAGCAGCGCCTGCGTGCCTCGGCCACCGCCGCCTCCATCCCAGGGCTGTTTGCCTCGGCCTTGAGGTCGACCACAGTGCTGAGCAGCCGGCACGTTGTGCGATCGTCTCCGCCGGCGTTCAGGACGCTGATGAGCAACTCACACGTGCCGAAAAGTAGCTCCTCGCCACCGGACTTCCACGCGTTGTTGTCCAGCACCTGTCCGCGCACAAAGAAGAGAACATCTTTGCTGAAGAACGACCAGTGCTTCTGCAGCACAATGTCGGCCTGCTGTTGTTTGTTATGCTGACGACGCTCATTGTTGGTCATGTGCGGGTCTTTCTGCCCCGGACTCTGGCTTGTGTTGTGCGAGCGGTCCTTTGGATGAGCCTGGAAGAAAACGAGAATGGCCTGCAGTACCAATGGCACCAGTACACTGTGGGCCTTGGCGATGGGCAGTAAGCACTTCTCCGTAAAGTTCCGCATCGTGTGGATGGGGAAACCCGGTATCTGCGGCAAAAGTGTGCGCAGAACATCACTGAATTGGCCGGTCGACATGAAAGGGGCGAGTGACCCGTAGATCTGGTAAACGGAGAGCCGAATGCTCGTGAGGGAGTTGTAGGCGCGGCTGACCTGATCGGGTGGGATGTGAGCGTTGCTCTTGCGCTGCTGCCCGGGTAGATACTGCACTTGTTCCCCGGCGTCTTGCTCCGAGAGGCGCTTGAACTCCGGAGGCAAGGCCTCTGCGCTGACGGAATGCGTCACGTGCAGCAGTCGTGTCAGTAAGGGCAGGATCTGATTCACTTGCTGCAAAATGTACGGCGACATCCGGCAGCGGCGCATGATGGCTGCCACGACAGACAGACCATCGCGGAGATCATCACGTGCATCACTGTCGGCAACGGTGGGGGCAGTGAGAACGCGGTTGAAGCCCTCCTGCGTCATGTTCCCTACCAGCTTGTCAAGTACCACAAGGATGGGATTGAGGACCTTCTGGAGGTGGGCATCGCCCTCTTCCGTGGGGAGGGAGGTGGTGAAGCCGGCCAAGGCTTCGTACAGCAGCGAACGCTCCATGCCTCGGGCAGACAAGAAAAGAGGCTGCATTCGCGGCAGGATACCACTCACGAGAGGTGCCGTGGCGTAGCCGTACTCTGTGCTGGCGCGTACGAGCAGCGTGTATGCGCGCCGGCGAGCGGCGCTCGCATCGAGGTCGCGATCATTGAGAGTCTTGTCTTCAATCACTGCAAACAGAATATTCAGCGTACCTTCCCACACGTTGAGCTGCGCGGCTCCACTACACTTCCAAAAGCAGCACAGCATGTTTAAAAACACGGGCAGCAGCACGGCGTCAGTGGGACGCCTGGCGACCAGCGCATCGATGCAGCCTGTCACATCATCCGACGAGAGCGAGAAGGCTGCAGACAGGTGCTGCACCATGAACTCGATACTCTCCCACTTGATGAAGGTGGGCCCCGCCTGGGTGACATAGCCGCCCCGCGTCCTGGCATCCGCACGTGTGCCAGCTGGGTCCGGTAGCCTCATCAGGAGTGACAGCGTGTGCTGGTTCGCCAGCTTTGGGGACATAGCCGCAAGCCTCTCCACGAGACGGCCGCTCATGTTGCGGAACTCGTTGAAGGTCTGATCAAAAAGGCCTGCGAAGCCGAGCTGCTCGAGCGACAGCTGAACGCCAAGCGGGACAGTCCCGCAGTCGGGGTGAAACTGGTTCTTCGGCACGAGTGCAAAGATGTGCTCGTACAGAGCCGCCACATCAATCAGTGAGCCGAACTGCTGATACGTCGCATCACTCAGCTGAGCCAAATCACTCACCACCTGGAGGGCCATTTGTATGCTTGGGATAGTCAAGATAGGTGGCAGGCATTGCAGGAGAGCCGGCCCGGCAGACTCCACAAGACCCCTGGGCAGCTCGTCAAGGAGTTCGAGCACAACGCACAACGCATCCAGGTCCCCGGCGGTAACGCAGGCGGGGACGCTCTCAAGAACGGTGCTGAGGAGCGTGCGGCCGGCGCCGTCTTGTGCAGGGTCAGCGCCATCACACGAGCGCAGCAGACTCGCCGCACACTGCACGACGGCTCGCTGGGCAGGTGCCCAGCGCAGCAGCACATGTACCGTGTCGACCAAAGACACTGCTTGCCACACACTGAACGGAGAGGCCGGTGCTACCAGGCCGATAATCGTTATGCAGTTCTCTGTTCCACGCTCCACGTCATCGGATGGGAAGCCCGTCGACAGCTCTTGGCCGGACGCGACGTAGTATTTGTAGAGCGCCTGCGTAGCGACATTGAGGATCTCGGAACTGTGGTGCAGGAGGCGAGACCGTAAGCGTCCAATGCGCTCGCGTGGAATGCGTTCGAAGTTCGGATCCATGACAGCATGGGCGAGTCCCTCGAGAAGTGCAATTTGCCGTCCTTGCAGTTGCTCGCCTCGTGCTGGGTTGCCGCTATTCTCGACAATGTGAGCAATTAGATTATCTATCTCCGGTTCACAGGGGTCAAAGTGCACGATGCACTCAACGACAAGCTCGATCAGATCGGTGCACAAAAGACGCCCCAGAGTGGTCTCCGTGCTGTACCACGAGACGAGGTCCCAGAAGGGCAGGCTCTTTGGTTTGACACGGCGCGCGTGCACGGCGTGGCGCAGAAGCACGGCGCCATAGGCCTGCACCGCCGCGCCGGCACGCGTCACCTGCAGGAGGCCAACACCAATGGACGCAGCCTGCTCAGCTGACAGGGAGTTCTCAAACTGCAACAGTCGCGCCGTGACGTGTCTACGGTCAGCGTTGCTGTCGGATGAATACGCGGCGTTCACCAGACTCACAGCTGACTCTATCGTGGGTGGCAAGATTGACATTTCTGCTTACGGCGACGTTTTGTTCCCTTCAGACTTCTGCTCCTTCAAAAAATGAAAGAAGAGTTTTCTAAGTGCGCCGCGCTCTTTGCAGGCACAGCAAAGAGGAGGAAACGGTGTTTGGGGTGGAAGAAGAAATCAATGTGACTGAATGGGTGTGCGTGAAGAATGTCCTCGGTGTGCGTGTGTGTGAAAAAGAGTGGGTCATATGCGAGTCTGACGGGAACGTGCACAGTGAATGGATGCCTGGCTTCCAGACGACCTTTTGTTTTCTTTTTGACGCTTTGTTCATCAGCTGTGTGTGAGTGCGCACGTGTGAGGCACTGGCTGCCGCTTGTGCGAACGGCGAAGGCGAAAATTTGTGAGTGAAAAGGAGGGTAGCGATGCGCTTAAGCGCTACTATGGCTCCCGGGGCGGCAAAGACGCCGCTTGTCTGTTCACGCCTACCACCCGGCACTCACCCACGGTAGAGCCGCTCGCAGGACGCCACGCCAGCCGCCTGCACCGAGACCAATCCTCGGGCTCCATCACCGCCGTTTGGCCATCAAAGAGCCACTCACCGAGATCGCAAAGGCTAAACCGACAGCGGTAGAAAGTTGCACCACGCACGTCCCAGCGGCGCAGATCTGCGCGCTCGAAGATGCAATGCGAAAAGCGTGCCCCCGCCGCCGTCACATCACACGCCTCTGTGCCGTGGAAAAGACAAGACTGAAATCGTGCGCCGGAGAGGTTTCCGTGGCTCAGTGTGGAAAGGTTGAAGCTCGACTTGGCGAAGTAACTATCGATGAAGAGACACCTCGTCAAGTCAGAGCGATTAAAGCTGGCCGTGACGCGACTTGCGGAAAGATCTAAGCAGTGAAGCCGACGCCCCTCGAGGGCATTGCCCACTTCCTCCCGCGGGGCGAGCGGTGTGCTTCTGGCCGCCGCCGGTGCTTTTGAGCTGCTCGGCTGCACAGATGTACTACCGGGTGTAGGTGGACAATGATCATCTTTGATCTCAATACTGTCCAGAATGGCCGACCTCACAAGCTCGTTGCACTCACCCTCAGTGCTCGTCTGCGCGGCGAGTTGCGGCGTGTAGAAAGAGGACGCATGCTCTCTTGATGTGACGTCATAGGGAAGCGCAAGCAGTGTTGCCTTCTGCTGGATGTGCAGTGCGTCGAGCACTTTAGCCAGCGCCGCTGTGTTGACACGCCGGCTCATCTATCGTATTGTGGAAGACCGAAGGTAGGTGGAAGTCCCAACAGTACAAGAAAAGAAAGAAGGGGAGAAAAAGAGGGCGTGCGGTGTCACAATGTGTTTCGCTGTGGCTGGGTTCGGGGACGTACGAGAGCCGCAGAGTCCCCTTCACGTGTTTGGGTTGTGCGAAAAAACAGTAACCGGATGCGCCACGAGCGTAGTGTGGCCGCCAACGACCTATGAGTGCGCACACGTAGGCGGTGGCATGCGTCACGCGTTGGTTGGTTCTGGCTGTTTGTCTGCTTTCGAGTGGAGAGAGAAAACAAAGAGAAGAAGTACAAAGACACAGTGTGGCAAAGAAAAAAAATGAGTGTACAGTATTCTGGTCGGCGGAGGAACGAACAAAAGGTCAAGAGACAGGCACCGCTAGGGTACGCCTCCCTTTGCCTCATCGCCAGCGAGGCTTCTGGCCTCCTTGCTGGCGCGGGTACTCAGTGTCGAATGTGCGGGAAGCCATCGGGTCAACACGCACAACAAAAGGTGTGTGCTGCGAAGAACGTGAGGAGGCGGCCGATGAGTCTACCACCGTCGCCGAGGGGTTCGTATGAGGGCAGCCGGTGTGGTGGGCGACGCTGTCAGTCGCCGAGGTCACGCAATGGTTCGCGCGATGAGCATGCGGACAGCTGCACGGTGCGTAGCACGGATGGTAGTACGTGCCGGCATCGTCACAGTGATGAACGGGGCACACGCCGTCCGGCAGCAACGCATCTGCGGATCCTACCTCTTTATTCTGTTTGTGCTGAGAAGTTGGGGAAACGGCTGTGCTGTGGCGCGAACCGCTCAGAATTTCCTCGATCTCCGCGGCATCCTGTGTGCCGTCTTGCCCGCGAAGAACATGAACTGCCTCACGGTTCAGCGCAGACACGCCCTTCAAAAAAGCTGACTTCAGTTCTACCTCAAGCCGCTCGTTTCGCTTCTGTTCTTCGAGCAGCTGATCCTGCAGTTGTTCCACTGTGAGTCGTTGTTCGTCTTGTGTGTGCTGAGCTGCTTTTTCTCCTTCGCGCTGCTGGCGCCAAGACCGCCGCGCAGCTGCAAGCAGCCGCCACGACGCGTAAGCATGAAAGCGAAGGCGAAGCTGTTCCTTTCCCTCGAGCACCTCCGCGTGGCGTCGCTGGCCTCGGCGACGCTCCACAAAACTGCGCCAAAGGCCAAAGGTATTCTGGCGGGATTTGGATTCGCGGGACGCAGCAAGGGCAGCTGCGGCATCACCGAAACGGCTCGACATGCGCGACACAGTTGCCAGCGCAGCTGAGTGAGCTGCTTCCACAACGCTCCGCTCGTTGCCCAGCCTCTCTACCTCTCGCGCGATCGCTTCCTGTGCTTCTTGTTCGACTGCGTGGGTACGTCGACGCAAATACTCTTCAATCATTGCGGCAGTGTGACGCCTCTGCCGCTCTTCCGCTTCTGCCGTCACTTGTGTGACCTCCACAACAAAGTCCTCATCGTTCGCCGCGGACACAAGTGGCATGTTTTGTCGTTCCTCTCCAGAAAACAGAAAAAAAACAAGAAAGACGAGAAAAAGGTGGTTTGGCAATGCTCGGCTGACTAGTCGCCTCAGAGTGGGTGCAGGATAAAGTTGCCCAGGAGTGCCTCGGCGAGTTCTTGTGTACACCACCACACAGTTTTTCAGCAGGTACTGTGTTTGCAGGATCGAGCTACACGGCAAAAGTAGCAGAGAAGAGCACGTCGCAAGGTGGAAAACAGCAAAGCTGAAGGTTTAGTAGTTGTGCGTGACCACATCGCACAAATGCTTGGTGGTCAATCGCCATTCAGCATTGATCGCTATGAGAAAATAGCACATGTGGCATAGCTGCGCTCACTAGAGCGATAGTTTAGATCGCTGTCTTTGGCGGAGGGAAGAGGTGCCTCACAGTGCTCAAGGAAAGCCACCAGCTGGATGTTTCTTCTTTGTTCATGTCACTTTCACTTGGTGCTAGACATGCGAGTGCATGGATGCACAGCCAAACACGGAAAGGAAGAGACGTTGGAGTTGCTGCCTGCATTATCGCATTGGGAAAACAAAGCCTCAGCTTCCGCACAGAACAGCCAAGCCAGAAGTGGTGACGTTTGCGCATGTGCTCGTGTGTACGTGTACGTGTATGTGTGTGTGTGTGTGTGAAGAAGAGAGGCCTGCTTGGAACTGAGGATCATGACGAAGGCGTAAACAAATCGCGCACTGACGGGTCGTCTTGCGCGCCAACTGCTTTTTCGTCCAGCCCACCAGACTGCTGTTCCTGCATGCGGGCAGCCTGCTGCGGGTCCATCGCGGAGCCGTGTGCACGGAGCAACTCCTGACGTTCGCGCAGATCTGCGTAGTCCCTTGTGGCCAGCTGTGATCGCAGCACAGGGTTGCGTGCGACTTTTTCGTGCTTTACGGCGTCACGGTGGAGCAGTGCAGTGCCGTAGATGTAGGTCGGTTTGGCGGGGTTCGACAGGTGAACATCCAGTGCGTTGATAGTACGGTCAAGTTCATGGCGGTCCACGAGGTGCGCCATCTTTTCGCGTACCTTGGTGAGCTCCGTCAAGAGGGTTTCTTTTTGTGTTTTGTCTCCGGCGACTAGGATCTGGCACATGCGGCGCAGACCATCGTTGATGAGCTTCTGTCCACGCGCGCGGTTTGCGAGCGCGCACTGCGTGTAGATGTACAAGAACGCGGGTTCGTAAAGGTCCCACATCCGCTGCACTTCATCCCTGTCCTTGGGGTAGACACGGAATGTGAAGTAGAGGTGTGTCCAGAACAGGTACGGGTCCGAGCCTTCCTTCTCCTGTGCACGCCACCTGAGCACCTTCTGACGGAAGAGCGTCTCTGCGACCTCATCGACAGTGGCGAAGTATTCCTCCAGCTCGGGCAGTGTCGCACCGCCGCGGGAGCGATGCTCCATGTTCTTCATGAGCAACTCGTTCGACGGCTGACGCGTAACGCGACGATTGACCTCCTTTGTGATGAGCTCACCATACGCTGGCAGGTTCGCGTGCACCAACGCCAGGCGCATCGGCATATCTGTCGAATGCTCAAGCCAGTGCGCAGGCTCCTTGGCTGCGAAAAGCTTCGCGACGACTGTCTCCACTTCTGCTGTGTGGCGCTGAACATCCATGCCAGCCTCATACGCGTGCAGGAGGAATTTGGCTTCAGTGAGAAGCGGGGCTGTCCAAGAGGGCGGTAACCGCTCCCGTGCGGTGCGGATAGCCAAGTGATACAGGTTCAGGCACTTCTCGCGGTAGGAGCGGCCACTCTGATAGCGACCCTGGCGGTACATGAACGCCGAGTGCTCCCAGTAGAGGTCGCCCATGTAACGCAGCCAGAGGTGTTCCGCGGTTTCCTGCGTAAGAGGGGCGCCTTCGAGGAACACACGAGCGCGCTCGGGGAATGGGTGGATAGAGGGATGTGTTTTTTTGTTGACGTTCTCGAGACACCGATCAGAAATGTCCTGTGCCAGCGTCAGGCGGCCGCGACGCTCGTTAAACCACATGTACTCTGTCTCATCTGTCATGGGGTACCAACGTTTCGTCGTGCCAGAGTGCCAGAGAGCCTCAGCCTTGTCCAGGTGCCCGCTCACCTCAGCAAAGATGGCGTTTTCGCCGTCGAGAAACTCCTTCTCCTCGTACTCGTAGGGTGGGTCGGAGTCGGGGATTGGGATCTGCACAATGTCCTTGGCTGCCTTGGCGTAGTTGGAAAACCACTCGTAGGCATCCTCGTAGAGACCTTCAGCACGGCTGCGAAAGCGCGTGTCGGCGTAGTCAATGAACATTCCTTGAAGGTGTTTGGCAGAGTAGAAGCAGAGAGCACCGCGGCACCACTGGTAAAAAGCCTCCACAGCCGCGTCACGCGCCGCATCCTGCACTCCTTCCAATCGAGAAGGGCACCGCACGCGTGCATCGTTGAGGTGACGACTTAAGAATTCACGGTGTGTGTCCAGCTGCTCCATGCTCTGGAACTCAGTCACGTTGAACTCGCTCAGCTCGTTGCTAATCCACTTCATGAACGGCTTCGCAATCGGCTCGTACTTGCGGTCACGCACCATGACAGCGTACCGCTGCACAGGGTTCTTCCGGATGGTGTCGAGCTCAAGGGATGTCATCTCCTGAACAAAATTCATGAAGTTCTGCCCCAGTAACTTGCTCATGGCCGAGGCCCGCCGCAAGATTTCATCCGCCTCTGCCTTGAACGTGTTGGACTCGGACATGCGGTTGCCTTTGAACTTGTAGAAGTCTGCCAGAAAGTGCTTCGTGTGAGCCTCGAAGATGAGTCGAAACACCGCCTCTTGCTCCTCAGGTATCTCGGGGTGCTCGCCAACCACGCCTTCACGAAAGCGCTCCATCGTGTCCATGAGCATTTTTTCGCACTTGTCCTCAGTCGTGACCTGAGTCAAATTGCCGAACTCCGTCAGCGTTTGCTGGAAAGTGTCACGGAATGCCTTCCACGTCTTCTCCAGGTTCTCCTTGTTGAACTCGACCGCGTCACCTTCCTCGATCCCTCGGTACGGATCGACAATGGAATCTGTCTCCCACGGCAACGACGGCAGTAAAATATCTGGGTCGTAGTTGAGCTTTGACTTGCGAAGTCGCTCCTGCCGCTCCCGGCGCAGCTTATCAGACTTCTTCAGTGGTTTTCCCGTCTTGGTGGCCTCTTCTCGCTCTCCCTCCGCACCCACTGCCGTTGCGGCAGCAGATTCAAGGCCTCCCTCCTTCGCGACCTCGCGAAACAGGGGTAACGGCTTGAAGCCGTCGACGAGCTCAGGAAGAGATTCAAGCTTCTGCATTTTGGCAACATCGAAGGAAGAAACGCCATCTGTGGCGTCGTCGTTTGTGATGCGATCCTCTGCGCGCGGTGTTGGAGGTTGATAGTACTCTCGGCGCGGCAGTTGTACCTCCAGCGGGTCGTGTACGGTGTTGTATCGCTCAATCATCGGGCCCGTTTCGACCAGCGTTTCGCGGTACCAGCCAGGCATCTCGTCGAGGTCGGCGGTCTGTGGTACCCGGTACATTTCATTCGCCACATCAGGCTCCGAATCAGGTGGGCGCTGTGCAACATGAATGAAGCCCTCCTTGGGTAGGGATGCTGCTGTTTTCGCCGCACTGGTCTCGTCCCCGTCTCGGAGACCATCCTCAATCTGCGTAATCACCCTGTCGGCGTCTGCCAGGCTCGCCGACTTCGGCTTTGTGCCACTGCTCAACGCGTCGCGTCGTTGTGCTTCCAGTCGCTTCACTTTTTCGATGCTGGCTTCAACCTGCGCGCGCAACGCTGGGCGATCACCGTGCTCTTTAGCTGAGCGATGATGGCCCTTCATGATTGCAATGGTGGGGTCGAGGCCGGCCTGCCGCGCCATCTCCGCTCCTTGCTCAAGCATCTCGTTCTGAATGTTCGCGTTGGTGGCAATGGCAGCACCCTGCTCAACCGTAATACCCGTCGGGAGGGGTTCCATGTCCGACCGGGGGAAGCCTGAAATAGGGTCGATCTCGGAAGGATCGGGAGCGGTCTTTCCCTGCAGTGCCTGGCCCGCACCGTAGGCGTGGATCTTCATCTTTGTCTTGGCCACCTCCATCGGGTCGGCGCTGCCAGTGAGAGCTTGGTAGGTCTGGTCAGGATCCAGGTCGACGACACCGGACATGATGCCGTGATAAACGTCGCCCATCTCCAGCTGTCTCTGCTCCTCTTCCTCAAGCAACGCACGGTCTGTCTGCAGACTTTGGTGAACCGCCTTGCGGTCCTCGCCTTCGATAAGCCACATGCGATCGCGATACCGTGTGTCTGCCAAGTGCTTCCACGAGCTGTCGGACCACCGCTGGTCTGTCGGTAGTACGCGACGCCTTCCGTTCTCATCGTAGTGGTCAAGGTAGTCGGTGTAACCCTGCGGCCAGATCATGCGGTCCTTCTGCACCTTGAATCCGCGGTCTTTCCAGTGCAAGTACCACTCCTGCTCGCGATCAATTGGATCTTGGATGTAAAGATCAAAGCGATCACGGATGTCTTGGATGACCTCCTCTGAGGTGGGGATGAGTGACTTTTTCCAACGGACCTCCCACGGCAGGCCGTCTACGTCCTGTTGCTCGTCCAGCATGTCGTGGCGCAGCTGCTGAGAGCTCTTGTTGAGTCGCTCACCTGGGCCGTATTCACCAAAGCGTTCGCGCATCTCGCGTTCTTTCTCCATGTCTGTGCGACGTCGGCGGTCAACTGAGACATCCGGGATGCTCACGTACTCCAGGTTGTTCAAACCGAATTGTAGATGTGGAGTGAGGTCCGGTGACTCCACAATAGACATCTGGTTGCCTGTGTTGAGGTCTGCGCTGGACTGGGCACGGTTCTTGTCACGCGATGGGCCCATCGAGTGCTGCGTCTGACACCGGCGTGCCACAACCACAGCCTGGGGAGGCAGGGCCAACACCGGCGGTCCTGCGTGACCCGCATGCCACCCAGCAGACGCGCAAGGGTGGCACACCACTCTTCGCATCATCGTGGGAACGACTTGATCAGACTATTCTGCTATCCACTATGAGCACTTCGGGCGACACAACCGGAGCGCTGTTCTTTGTCCGTGCACTACAAGAGAATCGTTTGTGCGTGTGTCGTCGCTTGTCTGTACTACGCTACCAAGATCAAAGAAGTGGGGAGGTGGGAGTGGGGTGTAGATGAACAGTAATAGTGGGATGAAAAGAAAAAAAAAAGGATCAGCAGGGGACATCAGACCCGAGAGAATGAGGGGACGACCTCGTCGCAGTTATCCTGATGATCCCACACTGGCCACACACATCAAGGAAAGGCTAACGCTCAGACTGCGGACAGAGTGTGGTCTCGTTAGTTTCCTCCGTGGTCTGCGCATGTCGTAGATCGTGCGGTGCCATGCCACCTTCCTCTAGTCATGCGTAGCTGTTCAATTTGTGGCCTGCGTGCCGTGTTGACCCGGCTCCCGTGTCGACATGGTTTGCTTGTTTGTTTTTCGTCTTTCAGCGCATGTGTGTGTGTGTGTGTGTGTGTCTGTGTGATTCGTACTCAACCGTGGAGAGATGTCGGCACAGTACAAATAGTCTCCCTTAAATGATGTGTCAGTGATTCCTGGCCTGACGCTGTGGCTGAGCCTGGGCGATGCAAATAGGTATAACTGCGGGTGATACCGCCCAGAACAACAGAGTAAGCCAGCTCAGCAGTATTGGTTGGTTAGTGAGTGTCTGTGTGTTTGCTTGGAAAAAGAAATCCCATTGAATTTTCTTCGTTCTTGCTAACAGTTTTCTCTCCGCCACTCACGTCACATTTATCGGGGTTTTCACACTTCAGCCCACTCAGTCAGTTCTCTGTGTTTCACAGTTGCACCAAAAGCACCTCAGGGCACTCACAGCACTCAACTGTTTGCATTTTGTCTTTATGGAGTTTTCGGATCAGTTGAATGTTTACTAGTCTGCCTGTGTCATTGTTACGCTGCTCACCGAGCCAACGGGGGGAAAAAGTGCGGTGAGCAAGTGGGCCACGGTGGAAAAGGTGCGAAAGGAAAGTGGTGGGCGGCAAATACGGAATGGAAGTCGAATGCGGCGGCCGATCAAAAAAAAAAAAAAGAAATGTTCAGCAAGCAAAACAAGTGTGTGAATAAAAACAATGGCAATACGAAAGGAGTGGAAACGAAAAAATAATGCAGGCTTCGTCACGCAATGCGAATCTCCTGACGCCCTCCTTTGTTGTTGCTGGGCTTCCCAGCCTTGGTGTGGGCTGTCTGCGGCTCGATGCGTGGTGCCTTCGGCGGTATCTTTTCACCTTTAAGGATCTTGTCCAGTTCTTCGCCAGAGAGCGTCTCGAATTGGAGGAGGTTTTGTGCAATGCTGTCAAGCTCTTTTCGGTGGCTGAGAAGCATTCGCTTGGTGTCCTCATACGCTTCACGGAGCAGTTTCTCCACCTCACCTTCGATTCTTTCCTTTGTCTTGTCGGACATGTACGCCCCCTCTGGAGAGTCAGGCGAGTCGTAGTCTACCACGCCAAGGTTGTCGCTGAAGCCAAACCGACGCACCATGTTGCGCGCCATGCGTGTCGCCTGCTGAAAATCTGAGCCAGCCCCAGTGGTGATGTCTTGCCCGCCCAAAAGGATCTCCTCCCCTACGCGTCCCGCCACACACACCTTCAAGCGCGCCAAACACTGCTTCTTGCTCTGGCTGTACTTGTCCTTTTCAGGCAGCTGCTGCACGAGGCCCATGATGCCGCTCCCGCGCGGCACAATGGTTGCCTTGTGGACGGGCTCAGAGCCCTGGTCTTTGAGGAGGATGGCTGCCAACGCGTGGCCGCCTTCGTGGTATGCCGTCACGCGGCGCTCCTCCTCGGGAATGATCTTCTTGCTCTCCGTGCCCATCATGACGCGGTCCTTTGCGTATTCGATCTCGTCGACAGTCACCGCGGCCTTGTTCAGAATCGCAGCGCGGATCGCGGCGATGTTGATGAGGTTGCTCAACTCGGCACCAGTGAAGCCGGTGGTGCCCTTGGCGACGTCCATTGCCGTGATCTTCCCATCCGTCTGGATCTTGTCGAGGTACACTTGCGCAACCTCCGCACGGCCCTTCATGTCCGGGGGATCAACGGAGATGGTGGTGTCAAGACGACCAGGTCGCGTTAACGCGGAGTCTAGCGTCTCGGGTGTGTTAGTCGCAGCGAGCACGATGATCGACTCGTTGGACTGGAAGCCGTCCATTTCGGCCAGCAGCTGGTTGAGCGTCATGCGCGAGTGCGACTGATCGGACTTCGCACGTCGACCGCCAAGCGCATCGATTTCGTCAATAAAGATCAGAGCGGGTGCGTGGGCCTTGGCCGCAGCAAACAACTCGCGCACTCGCCGTGCACCGACACCGACAAACATTTCATCGAACTCGCTGCCCGTCGCGTAAAAGAAATGAACACCGGCCTCTTTGGCGATACCCTTCGCCAGCAGTGTTTTGCCGCAGCCGGGAGGTCCCACGAGCAGGGCGCCTTTGGGCAGACGGCCTCCTAACTTGTGGAACTTCTCTGGGTCCTTCAGGAACTCCACGATTTCCTCCAGCTCCTTCTTGGCCTCATCGCACCCGCGAATAGTGTCAAAGGTGACGTCCAGGTCGTCTAGATTGACTGGCATCACTTCCGATGACGAAAATAGGGAGAACGGTGTGCGGCCACCTCCGCCAACACGGCCTGGGTTACCCCGGTCCTGGAACCGCTCACTCAGTTCGTCGGCGAGACTGAGCAAGCAGCTCAGGCCAATGCCAATCAGAAGGAGCATCCAAATCCGCGAGGCCCACGATGCTTTTTGCGGCGCTGAAGTGATTACGATGGGACGTTCTTGCGTGCCGAGGTCGCTAGGCACAGAAGGGGGGACGATGACAATGGGACTTTCGCGTCCTCGCCGATCCGGTTGTGGGTACCCCGGTCTTGGCTGTTCGCTGCCGGGTGGGGGATACGGATAGGGATAGCCTTGCTGCGCATAGCCCTGCTGAGTATAGCCCTGCGCGGCACCGCCCTGGGAGTAATAGCCTGGTGGTGGATTCGGCGGTGGATAGCCTTCGTACGGATAATAACAGCGCCTACCGGTGAACTCAGGGCTGAAGATGACAGTCGTGCCACGGCCAAGCGCACTGCGAACGCGCAAGGTGCTCGTCCTGCGCAAATGGGTGAGACGAAGAGAGATGGCGGTCTTCCTCATTCTCGAAACAGGTGAAAAAGCTATCGCACACCGTTGAAGGAAAAGAGAGGGTAAAAGCGTCATGTGGAAATATAAAAAGAGGGAGCAGAAGTGGGCAAGCAGTTGGTGAGCAGAGAAAGGCTACAGATTTCAAACCGAGGCGTTGAGAAGTGTGGGCAACCACTGTAAACCCGAGCGTGAGGGCACAGTCACGCTCTTCTCGGTCACAAAAGACACTTAAGCCAACACCGATGACACGGCGTCTCTAAGGCAGGAAGGAGATGCGACGAACTCTGTCCTACACACGAAAGGATGAGGCTAAAGGACGCTCCGCCACGTGTGCTCAGAGTTCCCTCGCCGCAGGTGCGTATGTTTCGCTTGGACCCATGTGTTTGGTACCATTTGGATACGTCGTTTTTCGCTGGGAGGCCCCTCCACTTGTGCAGAACAATAAAAAAAGGTGTCGTTTATGAGTCAAAGCTGTACTGCAGTTTTAAAGCATGTGCTGCGCTCGCGGTGCTGAGAGCCCCTCGCTCATATTGTCATGGTGTTCTTCCGTTTTTGAGTGCAGTCGTCCTCAGGCGAGTTGGTAAGCGGAAACCACCATGTCGCGTGTGGTTGCTGGTAACCCGCCAAGAATGCCTTGCAGCTGCTGCCCGCACGTTCGTGCGGCGGCGTGAACAAGACCTTGCAGAGCTTGGTGGGTCCCAGGGAAGTTGCTTGCCGCCATCTGCCAGCTGTAGACAAGCTTCATCGCGTCGGGCAGTACGCCTTGCATGAAGTTTGCATCACTGTTGGCGAGAACAGGGCACAGTTGGTTAGTGGCCTCTGACTTTCGCACGTCGTTGGATGACTGCGCCATGAGAACCAGAACAGCGGACATGTTCAAGGCGCGCATCAATTGCGGCCGCCGACTCAGCATCTTGCACACGTTGAAGGCCATCTGCGCGTAATACACAAGTGAACCGCCAAAGACGTCGCTGCGGAGAGCGCTGTTAAGCGCATTGAGGCCTTCCTCAACGGTTGCCTGAGGCAAGTTCTGAGGACCACTTCCGATGATCGAGGCTATCATAGCAACCAGGGATTCTTTACGTTGAACATCTTCCTCCTGCAGGAGCTGAGCGCACACGGACGTGACAAGAGGTTGAAAAGCATCCTGTGGCAGTCCTTCTTCACCGAGGCACTGAAGAAACACGCGAATGAGGGACAACGCACAGATTTGGACCTGGCGGTTTTTGGATGTCAAAAAGAAGTGCTGTGCGGCTCTAGGCAGGCCCCACGCGGTAGAGTGGACCCACTGTTGGAGTTGCGCAGACGGTACGCACGTCGCGTAGCTTCCGCACAGGAGAAGTACGTTGAAAACCAGGTCAGGGTCATCGTGGATACCGCGCGCGATTAAATCACTCAGCACTTCATTCCATCTTCCAAGGCTCTCAACGGCGAACGCTGGATCCGGATACAACAGAATAAAGATGATGATGGCGCGGTCAAACTGAAACACATCCTTGTCGACCAACTCATTCGACTGGTCTTGAACGTAAACAGAGGTGTACGACTCGACAAATTTCTGTGCGCGCAGACCCCGCTCGTTCTTCAGCAGAGCTCCCAATGCGCTGCTGATCTCCTGATTTTGCACAAGGGGGAATAGGCTGCACACAACGTCAATGAGAAGTGAGAGATTGCGGGTGTTGTACACCGGCAAGCATACCTTCACGCTCTCCAGTAGCGCAGGAAAGTGAACAGAAATAGCTGTGTAGTCGCCGTAGCTATCCAACACCGACAGAATGTGGCTGAGGGCAGATACCGTTGTGAGCTGAACGCGTTTGCTGAGACTCTGCAAATGGCCGATGAGGCACAAAGCAACCTTGCCGAACCGATCAGGAGCGTACGTGAGGATCAACTCGGTGAGACGTGATAAGGCCCATGCAGCGATGCTGGTTACGCAGACGTGTTCAGACGTGCTTGCGTACAGCTCGTGCAGCTTATCCGTGACGGGCCCGATGACGGAGCTCAGTTCTGCCGAGCAACCCTCTGAAATGGTTCCCAGGAGCACAGTGCCCAGTTCTTTATCCTTCCACTCTGAGCTGGACCACAACTGCTGAATCTGCTGGACTAGCGGCTGAAACACGCTGGCGCTGGAGAGGTTGCACAGTACAGAAATGCATTTGAGTGAGGCGCTCCGCAGATTTGTCATAGCGCTCTCTTCATCGGTAGTTTCATCTTGCGTAATGTCTTTGTCATTGTCCTTGACATCCACAGCCACTGCGACAGCATCGCGGTGGCGGTAGTCATCCTTCTCCATGATAGTCATGACTTCGTCATCGGACATGGTAGCGTACTGCAGAAGGCCACCAACTATCTGAACAACATTCGCGCTGACGGGAGCGATGAGAAATACAGCGTTGCCGTCTCCCCCGCACTGCTCATACGCGTTTACCGTGTATGTGATGAAGTCGATAGCACAGCCGAGCACATCTGCGTAGTACTCTGTGTCACGGAACTGACCGTTCACAATGACGTTGACCGCTGTGCCGACCCATGCCCTGCGAACCTCGTCTTGCTGAGCAGGTGTGAACGGTGGCATGTAATCAAAGTAGTCAAGCAGGAACGAACAGGCACGAAACACGCTGGTCATGAAAAGCGGATCGTTGTCGCAGGAGCTGGCCAACAGCTGTGTGCACACAGACACAAGAGAGCTGCTCGCCGCCACCACGCCTTGCTGCAGAGGGGACAGTTCGTCGACGTTCCAGTCGAGAATCGCGCACTGCTCGTAGCAGCTGAGGCACATGCGGAACGCTGCCTTGCGCAGGTCTAAAGGTCTCTCTTTCACAAGCGACATCTGCGACACCTGCGTGAGAATGCTCTGGCTGGCTTGACCGATTTCTTTCGGCAGGTCTTCCATCAGGTACTGCAAGCAGTACAACGCACTAAGTGTCTTCAGTCCACCGGCCGGCAGCAACTGGTTGAGCAGCACACCAGCGACGTCCACTGAACACACCCGCGACCACCACTCGAACGACGTCAGCTTCGTCACCTTCACGACGATCTGTGCGCTTACCCTCGCAATGCGCGCGTCGGGCGGGTTGACCAGAGCCTGGAAAGAACACTTAGCTGCCTCCTTGACCGCCTCCTCGCCTAGCGCGTGCTTTGCGGCTTCAATGTTGTTCTTGAGAGTGATGCCAGCTAGCTGTCGGTAACTGACCCACGACACAGGAAGCGGCATGTCGACCGGGCACTGTTCGGCTTCAAACGTCTTGGCAAGCAGAACACAAAAGGATGGATTCGACTGATACTCCATCAATTGGGCGTACGCCTGCTTCGAGTTACGCACCTCGATACCATTTTCGTGCAATAAGCGAATCACGTTCACCAAGTCTTCCTTCGTTGGCGTGTACGACGACGCCATTTTCTCCTTGCCGATTTGTTGCTATTCCCAGATATTCACTTGTAGTACTTTCTCGTTGTGTTTTCCCTCTTTTGTTGTGCTTTTTAGGAGAGTAAGTGTGGTGAGAACAGGGATTGGTGGCGCTCTTTGGGTGGCGGGTTTGGTGGCGTTTTGCTCCGCGGGGTCAGGGGGCGGGGCGGGGGCCTCCCCGCGGCGGGAGGCGCGGCCTGGGGCCGCCCCCACCGACGACGGCACCGACACGCCGCAGGCAGGCCGACAAAGCCGCCTAGGGCACGCGCACGCCACACCACGCGCGCACCAACGCCGGAAACGAAGCGCACCGGACGAGAGCGGAGGCGGGCACCGGTTGCGCAACGGTGTTTCCCGGTTGCCGGACGGGTTTGCCCCCATACAGCACTCCACAAGCTCACCCCAAAGGAGCCCACACGGCGCGTTTGCGATAGCACGCCGGTCGGCGGACGTGTGCCTTTCCCCCTCGGTCTCAGGCCTCGCGGGTGCGTCCCGTTTTGTGCCGCCCTTGCTACGGGACAGGCGCGCCGCTCTCCTCGCGCTGTCTGGCGCTGTTTTGCGTGGTGCATGGCGCCACGCTGGGGTGGTGGCGTTCCCTTTTGGGCGAACCTGCCGCGCGGCGCGCCGGGGGTTCGCCGTCTTTTCGCCGAACCGCCAAAGCTGTGTTTTCTGCGTCCCCACTGTTTCCGTTCTTACTCCCGTCCTGTTTTTCTTTGACTCTTTCACTCCAAGCTTTTTCGGTTCACTGTGCCTCGCCCTCCGGACTGGTGGTCTTTGCTTCTGTTTCGCTCGTGGCTCCTCACTCCTTTGCATGTCTTGCATTTCTGTTGTTCCCTCCTTCCCCGGCGCGCGTCGTCCCGTTCGCGCGCGCTTGGATCGGCGGGGGGTGGCTGCCCGCGCCGTCGGGACAGCGGCGGGATGCGCGGCCCGCTTCGTTGTGTGTGTTCTCTTGCTGCGCCGGTGTTGTGGTTGTTTCTCGCCTGCCCGTCGGCCAGGGCGTGCTCGCCGGGCGGCCCAGGGTGTTGGGGCGGGCCCCTTGCGGCCGGGGCGCGGCGGCTGCGCGTCGTTTTGGCGGGAGGGGAGGGGGGGGCGCCGCGGTTGGGTTGGTTGGGGGATGGGCGGGGGTGCGCGCTGGCTGCGGTGCGCCCATTTTCTGTTCCGGACGATGGTGTTAAGGGCAAGGGGGTGGTGGCCGCGGTGGTGGGTTGCTCCTGCTGTTATTCTTTTTCTCTTTCGTTGCTGTGTGTGTATTTGCAATTCACTGATGCTTTTACTTGTCCCGGTTCTTGCTGTCGAGGACGAGTGTGACGGGACCATCCATAGTTTGGTCAATGTTCATGTAGTGCTGGAAGTTGCCTGTCGCAATTTTGTCCTCCGCGTACTCAGCCCGCAGCTTGTCGCGGAGAGTGTTGAACATCTCGAGTGCCTGCTCGGGCGGCATGGCCTTGTGGAAGTCGGGTTTGTTGCCCTTCATGACGTGCATCAAGGTGAACTGCGAGATGAGAAGGACACCACCGTCGATGTCCTTGACATTGCGCGTCCACATCTTGCCGTTTTCGTCAGCCCACAATTTGGCGCCGAGAATGCGGCGAATGACAAACTCCAGGTCGTCGGGGCCGTCCTCGCGACAGATACCAACCAGCACCGACATGCCCTTTTCTACCGCGCCCGTCACCCGGCCTTCGGACGTGACGGCGCCCTTCAAGATTCGCTGAATGACAATTTTCATAGCGACGCCAAAGCTTTGAAAGAAAAAAAGAAGAGTCAAGAGGAAACACAGTTGGTGCTGGAAAGGTACGGTAGACTAAAAACGAAGAACAAATCAACACGAAGACAGGAGAGAAAGAATCGGACAGAGCAAGTGTGAGAAGGAGAGAAAGACTGATCGGACCTTTTCTTGTGTGGCATGCCGACACGGCGCTGCGCCGGCGGTTTTCCCCACGCAGACTTTTGGTTGCGGTGGAAGTGAGTGTGTGGCTGTTGTTTTCAACCGGGCACACGCCTTCGTGGCCGTTCTCACCCTCTTTTTGTGTTGTGTGCTCTTGTCGTGTTGGGATTATTGTCAGCGATCACCTCTGAAACCGCTGGTTGCGCTGCATATCGCCGGACAACGCCTTTGCGCTCTTCTCAGGTCCTACCACCGTGAGGCGGCTGCCTCGTGTAGGCGACACGCTCGTCGGCGTGCTGTGTGCACCCGGCCGCAGCAACGAAATGACGTCCCGCTTCGCCCGCTCCACCACGACGCGTCGGACGGAGAGCAGGCGAATACGATGCCGCGCCACCCAGCGCTCCACGTCCGCATCACTCTCGCTTTCCACCCCGCCACTTGCTGCAAACGCAGGGCGCCTCACGGTCTCGCAGCCAGTCGATCCCTCGTTCCAGAAAAAGAGCGGTGCCCGTTGTTCCAGCGACAACTGCCGCGCCAACTCCTGGGCGAGCGCCGTGCACTCCACGACACCATCGGCTGGCGGCAACGAAAAGGAGGCGGGTCGACCGGCATCCAACGGCGCGAGGACAGCCACCTCCAGGGCCACGGGAATGGCTGCTTCCGACGAAGGCGGTGCCAGACCCCGCAGCTGGACCGAGAGCGCTGCCGCAACGGGGCCAATAAGCCGAGAGTCAGCGTCCGTCGCGGCTCCTGAACGCGGCTGCGACGCAGCGGCGGGCAGAAGCGCGAGAAGTGCGTCGATGGTCAACACGACTATGATGCGTGTCGCTGAGGCTTTTCCACGCCGAGCAGCGGACAGTGCGGGAACTCCGCTGGACTCCACGGCGTCCCGCAGGAATGCGTGCAGCCGGCCCACAAACTCGTGCTCGCTGCAACTGCTGTCGCGCGAAGCAGACCACGACGTTGGGTGCGCGCGTGCTGTGGACGCACCCAGCACCACTACCGCGCAACCTGGCGACGCACTCGTTGCACGGGCCTTGGCGTCACCCACAACATCCGTGGTCGTGCGCGTGAGAATGGTGAAGCCGAACAGACGCGTCAACAGCGTGTCCACAAGAGGACGTGCGTGGCTGTCGGGATACATGTAAAGTGTCCGGAGCATTTGCGTCAACTCCTCCGTAGAGGGCATCGTTGTGCTCGCGCTTGAGACCGTGGCGATGGCATCGACCGGTGCGTCACAACCTCCGTGGCTTAACACCTGCGGAGCCGTGGACGGATGCAGCAGCCACTGCCACACAAGCTCACGCGACGCCGCGCCCGCGACGCGCCACAGTTCATCATGCGCTGCCGAGAGCACCGCGAGTGCGCCCAGCGCTTCCCTCTCGGCCACCGCACTCGCCTGCCTTTCGTGAAAACGTAGGAGAAGAGAGAGCAGCAGCAAGAGCGCGCCAGATGAGGGTGACGGCGAGTTCGTACCAATGTACGTGCTCACGCGTTCGAGCACAGGCATGGGGGTGACAAAGAAGCGAGAGACAGGCCGAAGCAGCGCTGGGAGCGAGGGGCCAGGGTCGCGCTGCAGAAGCGCGCGCAGTGAAGAGTGGAGGGTCGGTGAATCGAGACCGTTCCCGATGACCGCGCCGGTCGCGTCCGACGGCGGTGCTGGTGACGGTGCCGCAAGAACCGCCACAACGGCGGCGAGCGCGTGCGGCAGCAGAGACGCCTGGTGCTCAGGGGCCACGAGTCCAAAGAGTCCCAGAACGAGCGGTGCCTGTGCAGGCACGACGGTCGGAACAGCGGGAGAATCGCCCCCCGCGCGTGCGTGACTTTCGAGCAGCACCTCCATCACACGCTCCACACAGACGGCTATGATTTTTCGCTGACCATCTGACTGACGCGCGGATGAGCTTGCCCCGCCCAGCAGCACCGACAGCAGGTAAAGCGCTTGCCGCTGGCACTCGAGACGGACCGGGCCGCTAAGCACGACTAGAGGATCGGACTGCTGCACTGTGGCCGAGAGAAACGTGAGAAGCTCCACCGCCATCGCTGCTGTTCCCGCCCAGCTGGTGCCAGTGCGTAAGGCCTCGAACAGCGCGAGGGCCTCTGTGAGCTCAGGTGTCTCGCCGGTGCGATCGGCGGTGGGGTGGCGCAGGGCAGCACGGATCACTGCCTTCAGCATGCGCACCGCCGCACGCTCGAAGCGGATGTCGTCCTCGGGGCCAGTCGCCGACGCGTCGTCCCACGCTTCCACGTCAGCGGCTTCTGCGACACCTGGATTGAGCCGCGACGTTGCGGTGGAGGCCAGCGGTGCGACGAGACGGGTCCAGAATCGCGGTGAAGACGACGTGGGTGCCGCCAGTGAGGAAGACGGTGCGCGGCCTGTGGTGTGGCGCCTGTGGTGCCGTGTTTGATCCGCACGCGCCGACAACGTAGCCGCCCCAAGTGCCCCGCGGCAGCGGTACAGCAAGAAGGTCAGCCGCGTCACCGTTTCCGAGTCTCCCATGACGGCGGCGGCCTCGGCGCACTCCACCACCACATCCTCGCTGAACAGGGCAGCGCGTCCGTCGCCACTGCCACGACCACCGTGCACCGATTCACCCATGCCGGTGGAGAACCGTGCCGAGGCAGCGAGCTCGAGGATGGCCAGTGCCTCCTGCTTGCAGGCAGCCGCCCCCGTGCGAATGAGCGCAGCTGCCACACACGCGACTACCGATGGCGTACACAGAAGTGCCTCTGCCCCTGGTGCGTCCAACGCGATGGTGTGGACTGAGGCGGAGGCCGTCGTAGCGTGTGGGTAACGAGCAAGGCGTTCACGCAGCGCCACACACACCAACGACCGGTCTGCGCGTGGCACGGCGCTCTCATCCTCGCCACACGCACCGCTGTCCGCCGCCGACGCCGACGCCACTTCAGGGTCCACGCGACGGCAGAGGAAGAGAGTGTCCAGCCAGGCCAGCGCGGCGGGACCCGAGAGGGCGGTGCAGACCAGGTGAACAGCTTCGCCTGTGATGGCGCCGGTTTGCTCAACAGTGAGATCCCACGGCCCGAGCACGCCGTACTGTGGGTGCAGCGGCTTGCGAAGGAGTTCAAGCAGGACACGAGCGACGCGCGGGCCGTAGGTGGGAGCCAGATCAAAAGCGGCCAGCGTGCGTAACAGCCGCACGAAGTCTTCCGGTGTTGACAGTGCCGGAGGACTCGGACCGACTGCGTCACTTGGTGGAACACGGCAGGGCCGGTAGACTGCGTAGAGCCGCCTACCTTCCTGATCAAGACAGCTTTCAGCGAGCTGTGCGACCACTGGGGCACTGAGGTGTGTATTGTGGGAAGCCACCGGTGAGGAGAGAGAGTGGAGTGCGTCACGGAGCGCGCCGTGCCACGCCCCGGATGCGGACATTCGCGCTGCCGGCGGTGAAAGCGAACGAGGGCGGCTGATCCTCTGCGTGCCGACGAAACGCTGTGGTGTGCACAAGGCGGCTGGAGGTGCTTGGGCCGTTGCGGACCCCAGCAACGAAGGAGGCGGTCGACTGACGACTGAACGTATACGTGCGCGGGGCCACGCAGCATGCCACCTCACCAGGGCTGCGTGCTTCATCGCTGTTTTTTTTTCTTTTGGTGTTGTTATGGTACACTGTGGACCTCCGTGCTTGCTAAACAAAGGTATACGAGTGGTGGTGCGCGCGCTGTGGCTGTGTGGTCACATTCGGCCCTTTCGATGGGCAGGCGTGCGAGGAAGGGAGATATGTCGGAAGCGTGCCGATGTGAGGCGGGGCGGCCTGCGTGTGGGGCTTGCCTGTGCTGAGGCTGGACGGGAGGGAGATGAACCCGAGGACACCCCCACACCGTCGACGACAAGGCGCAGCTCTTTGGAGGAAACAGAAGCGGTCAACAGCAGATGATACAGCGAAACGAGATTTGATACAACAAGAAGGACGTCGGATACTCGTGAGCCGCGCGCGAAACGCACTGGCTCTATCAGACGTGCATGCGTTAACAAAACAAAAAAAAAGAGAGAAGAAGAATAAAAGGGATCATCGCGTCTAGACAGGTGCTACTCCCTGTAGACTAGAAGTCAATCCGGCAGTTCACCCACCCGGGATCAAAAGTAGCGTCAAACTTGCGGTAGAAATTCAGCGCAGGCTCGTTCCAGTCCAGCGCCTGCCAGATCATGCCCGAGCAGCCGTCCTCTTTGCCGAAGGCGATGACCCGCTCGAAGAGGCGCGCTCCCACGCCACCACCGCGGTAACGCTCACTGACAACGAAGTCCTCCAAGTACAACATACGACCCTTCCAGGTCGAGTAGCGGTAGTAGTGCAGCGCCATGCCAATCACCAGCTTGCCGCCTCCGTGCTCGGGTGGCCGGTTCCACTCCGCCACAAAGGCGCCCCACACCGGCTGGGGGCCGAAGCCAGCCTCCTCCATGGCATCAAGTGACACCGTCACCTCATCCGGCGCTTTTTCGTAGACAGCGAGCTCAACGATGAGCTCATACATGCGCTTACAGTCCTCGCGCACAGCACGGCGAATGACGACGTCCTCACTGCGAACGGTCGTCTTGATTGGGGCTTCTTCGGACATGGGTCAACGGGTGCGTGCGTCACTACCACACCGCCACCCCGAACAAGAAATTGAAGAGCACGAAAGGGAAGGAAAGGGTGGCGATGTGAGTGCACAAGAAGGAAGAAAGATGGGAATGACGAAAACGACGAGTTGCGAGTCCTGAGAAGCGCGAGCCGAAGTCGATGGAAACACGCATGCACGGGATGCTGCGCAGCTGCGTGCACCATCATCATCAGTGGGAGCTCCCACGCAGTGGGGGTACGCACGTTGACACCGCACGCGCTACGCCACACTTCACAAATCAAATGTATTTTTTTTCGATCGCCTGTTCAGTTTCGCACTCAACGACGGCGCATTGGCCGTACCGAAAAAACAAACGTAAAGCGAGTCCAATTGCACCGCAGTCTGCACTATCGGCTATTCCAACGAACGACGTGACTGTGATCATCGTTGGTAAATCGCACGATGCGGTGGGAAACAACAACGGCAAAGAAAACAAGAGAAATAAAGAGAAGAAAAAAAGCGAAGACATCGTCAAGACGAAAGACGAGGAGCTCTTTCCGGACGGGTCAGTCGAGTGCATTCTTTACCTCCATCCACAGCATGTGCTGGGACCATTAACGAATGCGCTTGGTTTTTTTTTTTGTGTGATGCTCTTCCTCTTCGCAGGAGGAACACGTGATATGGCTTCTCTGTGTTCTCCTGTTCACAGACAGCTCAGGTTAACGCAGCGTAAAAAAAAGGAAAAGAAGAACGCGCGTTCGGTACTGGCTGTGCTTGTTCAGGAGGACACATTTTTCGAGAGCGGAAACAACAATAAAAAAAGAATCAACAGTGTTAGTAGGTGCTTGTGCGCGTGTGTGTGTGTGTGCTGAGACGTCCGCCAGCACTATCGACTACGTGACTGGCCCCATCTGCTCAACAGCGAAAACACCGCACTGCGGTTTAGGATTGATTGGACGCGCACCCACGTTGCGTACCACGAAGCACGGCAACGAGTGCACGAAGGGAAAACAAAAAAAAACAAAAACGTTAGCGACAAAGGAGTGGGAAAAGAAGAAGAGGAAAAAAAAAACAGAAATCAGGAAGTACCATTCGTTGGGAGTAGAATGTGAAAGGGTTTTAAAAGAGAAAACAATTAGCAAGTGTTTTTTTCTTCTTTTTTTATTGTGTGTTAACAATCCACGAGAGCAACTGGCCGGCAGTTCGTCTTAACCATTCTTGTGTGCCGCTTCAGCGCATTCCCCGTGAACAGTTATTTTGCCTTTTTTTTCCCGCCACGGTCGCTTTTTTTCCTTGACCGTTGTGGACACGTCGTGTTCACAGTGTTTCGCAAAAAAAAAAAAATACCAACGCCTGCGGGGCCAGACAACGGAATTAGTCCGTCGGTGATCGTGTCCTACTGACGACAGCTCGTAAACTACCTCCTCTCGGGGACACCGGTTCCTCGGCTTCAGTTGCCTTCGACGGGCTCGGCGGAGAGGTTCGGCTTCGCCTCCGCGTTCGGCTCTGTGGCTTCCTCGGTGGTGGTGTCGGCTGCCTGAAGCGCGCGGCACCGCTTGACGAAGCGGCTGTAACGAACATGCACGATCGTCACCAACACGGCAGACACGGCGGCGACCACGGTGGCGACAATGATAGGCACACGCACGCACACCTTCTGCCGGCAACCTTCCTTGTTGGTGTAGTGCAGCTTCTTCAGCTGGTCGTCTACAAAGTAACCGAAGAGGAATCGGTTGAAGCAGATGACACACACCACTGTGCACAGGAAACTCATGTTGTAGAGAATACCGTTGTGGGCCTGGTAGAGGCACGGCCAGATAAGCGCGCGCAGACCGTTGAAGAAGCCCTCCTCAAAGTAGACCAGAATGTACGGGAAGAGTAGGGCCTTGCCAGGCAACACGAGGATCAGCACACCTGCGACCGTCGCAATGATGGGCGCCAGAGGCAGTGCGAAGGTGATGAGGAAGCGGCGGTTGTCGCGGGGCTGGTGCTGGACGTACGCCTCGTACAGACCTGCGGCAATTCGGCCCACAGCGCTGCCGATGCCCAGGAAGGCCGTGTACAGGGACGAGAGCCCGGCATCGCGCGGCTCGCCGGCGGAGGCGATGTAGATGGTGCTGGGGTTGTACATGACCATTGTACCCAGCGCACCTTGGAACAGGAACGCGATCAGCAACAACCACAGGTTTGCCGAGAACAAGATCTGCCAGATGGTGCCGCCGTAGCGAGGGTCTTGCGGGGCCGTCTCCATCTCTTCCAGCACCCCCTGCTCCAAGCCCTCCACCGCACCTGCGGCGGCGTCCGCTTCGCCGTTGACCGCGGCGGCCTTGGCCGCAAACGTGTCGTCGCGGACGACCGCATCATCGGACACCGCGGTCGTCTCCGTCTGCTTCGCCTCCACCGCGGCGGTGGTGTCGCTCTCGTCCAGTTCGTCGTCCAGTTGCGCGGACCGCGCCAGCAGCTGCCGCACCTCTTCCGGCATCGGCTCCTCGACCCCGCCGAGCCATGGGATGGGGAGCACCATAACCAGGAAGGCCGCAAGGAGGATGAGTGTGATGGCACCGATGGCGTGGGCACCGGCCGATGAGACCTTCGTGTACGCCTTCACGGGAGAGGTGATGGTGAAAAAGACAAGCATGGCAATGACGAGCACGTAGCCCACCATGATGCGCCTGAAGGGAACGTTCTTGTTGTGGTAGAGCGGCTTCAGCACGGTGAGGGAGGCGAGATCGCTCTCCTTCTTGCCACGGAGCCGCCAGCAGTCCACAAAGTACGGCGGCAGCGTGATGAAGAACATCGCGAAGATGGAAACCACCACCACAAAGGCCATGATGAAGTAGATGAAGCCACTCACGTTGGAAGCAAACAAGTTGGAGCTCACCGAGGCCAGAATGGAGCTTCCCAGGCCCGTCATGACCTTGGACAGCCCCACAACGGGGCCGCGGTTGCGCGGGAACACCTGTGCGAGCGTCACGATGGCAGCCGAGTCGAGCAGACCGCTGGCCGTGTTCATGAGTGCGTAAAACACGGAAATGGTCGCGGTGTTGCCGACGATCTTCTGATCGAAGACGAGGCCGAGACACAAACAGCCGACCAGACTGGTGACAGCGGCAATGGCGAAGAGAGACGTCGGTCCGCAGTAGTCGTACAGAATACCGTACGGGAGGGCAAAGTAGCAAAAGACGACACCGACCGTGCTGATGGTCGATTGATCACCAGGGGAAAGGTTGAGCGTGTCACTGAACTCCTCCGTAAAGAGATCAAACGCGTAGACGACCGACACACAGACACTGCAGAATAGACTGCACACGAGCAGGCGGAACCGCTGAAGTTCATTGATCGGGTGAAGGTCGGCGTCGACGCGCTTCTGCACCAGCCGCTTTTGACTGTAAAAGAAAGAAAGGTACTTCATCACGACGCGTAACTTTGGGGGGAGGGGGAGGGGTATGTGGCGACAGTGATGGGAGAACTAGGAGCTGAAAACTGACGATTCGCAACCGTTGGCTGCCGTGCAATGAGAGGTGCGCGATGGCGAGGGAGGAGAGAGGCGAGGGTGTATGAACAATCATATGTGCTTGTGACTGTCGGCGACGTGTGTGTGTGCGACGCGGACTGCGGACTGCGAGTGAGGCTGAAAGCAATGATAATGCACATCGCACCGTGGCTGTACGCTAAGGTGTCGGCGCGTGGAGAAGCGAGAGCACCTGTTGGCGGTCTAAATCGCGCTAAGCTACGCATGACTTTTCTGTTTCTTCTTTTCTTTGTTTTTTTACATGTTGCGCTGAACGGCAGCAAGTGTTTCGAACCCATTCAGCTCGCGCAGCTCATCTTTAAGCTTCTCGTCGAGAAGACACAGCTTGGAGAGCGCCACTGAGAGGTTCCTCATGGCGTCGGTTGTGTGCTTCTGCCAGGTGGATACCGTCTTGCGGAGACCAGGTGAGGCCTCCACCGCCTTCTTGGCGGCCTCGTGCGCCAATTCCTGGGACGCCGTGCGCGCTGCCCTGAGGGCGAGCAGTGCCGTGTTGACCGCCGCGGACGCCACCGCTGCCGCCGCCACGTCTTCCCGGTGCACAGACCCGGCGGCGAGTTGGGAGAGCAGCAAGGCGGCGTTGCCCAACGCCACAACCTGAGAGGAGGCGACGGCACTCTCTGTGCGGGACGTCGTGCCGAGGAGCAGACCCTCGACAACCACGGTACCAGGACACTGTGCCGCGCGGATGAGCGCACACAGTACCTCTAGACGCGCGTTGACGGGCGGGCTGACAGTCTCGCACGACGACGCACTGTGCAGCATCGCCAGCATCGTCGTCATGTGCACGGCGAGCTCCCAGCCCGTCGAAACGACGCTGGCCTGCGTCGGTGAATCGACGGGCACCGCCGCGACAACCTGTGCCACGCACGAAAGCCATTGCCACAACCGCGACATGCTGGAGGCGCTGCTGCTCAGACTGGTGAGCAGCGCGTGGTCCGCTGCGAGGGTCTTCGACACCACGCCCCAGGCACGTGCTGCGGCTGGTGTCGGCACCATTCCTGCCATCGCCGCCGTGCCGCTCGTGGCGGCCGCGGGTTCCAGTACGGACTCGAGCAGTCGTGAGGCAAGGGTGGGCGTGTCTGCATTGTACGACGCGTGCAGCGCGGCCCAGTACTCGGCACGCGCGGCAGCGTCGCGGCTGACGAGGGCGTTGTAAAGGAGGGCACAGAGGGACTCCACGAGGCTCTGCCCTTCCTCCGCACCCTGCGCGGCCTCTGGCGGTGCCGTCCCTTGACGACACGGCCGCAGAAACACCGCGCGGGGAGAGGGGAGGCTTGACAGACACGCTCGCAGGGACTGCTCAACGACGTGCCCAAATGCCGGTCCCTGCACCTCGTCGCGCACACGACGCCACTCCTCCAGCGCCGTGCGGTCATCAGCACCCGCGCGTGGGCCCGTGTGCGGCTCGTCTGGCGGCGCGGCGGCGCTGATGGAGAGCGCCAAGGAGGCACCTCGACACAGCAGTGCACCGGGCGATCCCACACGTAAAGCCGCGCACATCACCACCTCGAGCAACGGCGCGGTGGTCGCGTGCGGTGTCGAAAGTGGTTGGAACAGGGCGGCGCGTACAAGGGCTCGCACGGCGGCGCCGTGCTCACCAGCGGACGATAAGTCGTCGCTGTGCAAGGCAAACCGCGTGAGAGCTTCCAGCAGCCCCACAAGATAGTAACAGCGCGTGGCCTCTGTGGACGGGGACGCTGGCGCCTCCGCTGTCCGCTGCGTACTGAGCCAGAGCGACTTGAGCGCATCCGCCAGGTGCACCGCTGAACGCGGCTGAGCATCTGAGAAGGCCTCGGCGACGACGTCCCCGCCCACCACGTCGGCGGCAACCGTCAGGTACTCGAGCAGACGACACACGAGGACGCGGAGTAGCAGTTGTGTGGTGGTGGACCGGTCGCCAGCTGCGGTGGCACCTTGACGCGGCACGTCGTTGTCGGCGACCTCGTCGCGCACCGTTGCGGAGAGCACTTGTCCAAGCACCCCAGTCACACGTGTCAGCTCGGCGGCCTCCACGCCTTCCGCGCCCGTGCAAGGGCACTCCTGCCAGGTCCACGTCAGCGCAGAGAGTGTCTGGATCAGGACCGTGATCCACACCTCGCTGTCAGTGGCCTTGTTCGACAGTGACCCGACACACATAGCGCCGCCAGCTATCTCTGCGACACGCATGAGGCTGGGAATGCCGTTGCCGGTGACGAGTAACGCAGATGCCCCACGGTGGGCCTGCACCACGGCCGCGATGGTGCGCGTGCAGGTTGCCCACTCGACCTCCACGCCGTCACGGCTCACCGCGTCGGCTGCCTTCAGAGACTCCGCCAGGCGATCCAGCGCGTGCCTCAGTCGTGCGGGTGGCGGCGGCGGATCAGAAAGGGAGGAGGAGGGGGGTATGTTGGCAAAGTCAGCACCCTGTGCGAGCTCCGCTTCTGCGCGGCGCAGCCACGCTCGTTGCGCTGCCGCCTCTGGGTTTGACGGCTCGTACTTCAGGGCGGCCGTCATATCTCTGAGTGCTTCCGTGGGACGCCGTGCATGACGCAGAGCCAGGCCTCGACGCATCAATGCCTTCACGTTGCGTGGGTCATGGCGCAGCACGTAGGTGGCGTCCTCGATGCTTCCTGTGTCGTCTCTCAGCTTGTTGCGTACGAGACTGCGGTTGTTGTGAAGGGCGACGAGCAGGTCCACTTCGTCGTCTTCGAGTTCTTTGAGAAGGCCGATGGCGTTGGTGTACTCGACGTGCGCAGCGGCCCAGTCCAGCGCCTTCACAGCCTCAGCACCGGCCGCCTTGGCCTTCAAGGCCAGCTCCAACGAGAGCGCGTCGGCCTTAGAGTACAGCGCCCGTGCGGCCCGATCCGCGGAGTGAACACCTCGACTGCCCTGGCTGCTCGACTCGTCGGCCTCCTTGAGGAGTGCATCGATGACGTCATCGCGCTCGTATCGCCCGTAGTATCGGGGCTCATATCGTCTCTTCACCTTCTGCAGGTGCGCCTGCTCAGCGGCAGCCTGGGCCTCCTGACGGCGCGCTTCGCGTTCTTGACGCCGTGCGTGCTCAGCAAGTGGATCCGCAGAAAGGATCTCGCGCACCGCTTCTGCGACATCATCGACCCGGCTTGTCCACTCGCGCACCGCACTCGGCGACGGTGCAGCCATGGACCAACAAAAGTGTGAATAGTGTGTGTGTGTGTGTGTGTGTGTGTGTCTTCACAAGAGACAGGCCGACAGTGAAGGCACGAAGAAAAAAAGGGCGGAGAGTCAATGAGAGGCAGTTAAGCGTGTCAGTGGCAACAAGAATGCCGTTGGTGTGCACAGAGGCGTTCTCCAGCAGCCGAGTGAAGACCAAAGAAACATCCACAACGCTGACGTCTTTTATTTTCCTTTTGTAGCAGAAACAGCTCTTGTCGTTCGGTCACTAACGGCTCCCACAGAGCTACACACCTCGGCAAGAGAGGGCGAGAGAGCGAGGGGGGGGGGGAAGAAAGTGGAAATGTGTGCCAGGAGGCCCGTTTCCCTCTTGTGCAAATGGACGAGGCACCCCCCCACTCACTCCAACTGTCAACGGGCAACAGACGCCAGGCGCGTCATCGTGGCGTCACTGCGCAGAGGCAGATGTGGACTGGCGCTGAGGCCCGCTCGGTCGGTAGCAGGTGTTCCAGCGCGGCTCAGCACCCTCCACAACACGCGCCGTCGCGAGTGCATCGAAGATGGACAGCTGCACGACCTCCGCCAGGTGCGACGAGGCGGTAGACGGCGCGGTGGCCTGTGCCGCCGAGAGGGTTTCGCGCTGCGCATTGGGCCTTGATGGGTCCGCGCGGCTCTGCTCGTGGGGTGCCTCACTCGATGCCTCTTCGGCCTTGACGTGGACGGGTGGGTCCGCAGACGGCGGCGTGGTGCTGCCCTTGTCCTTGTCGTCGTGGGCGAGGGTGTCCCAGCGAATGACTTTCCGCTTCCGCTGGCGTGGCGCGGCGCTCGACGGGGTGCCTTCCGCAGACCGCTCGCGCTTCATGCTGGACTACGGGGTGCGTGAAGGTGCGACCTGCGAGCTGCTTTCCTTCTCGGCTACGGGCACGCACACACACACACAGCTCAGCTTTTGCTTTTTTTTTGTCGCGACGGTGCAGGCCGACCGGAGAAGTGGACAGGTGAGGAGAGCGAGAGAGAGAGAGAGGGGAGTGCGATGAAGGGGAACCCACGCGTCTCTTCGATTTTTGGCGTCGACGGATGGGGGCGCCGGCAGCGAGTCCGCGGCGCACGTCCGTCGTCGATGCCCGAGTAAACCCGGTGGCGGTGTGCGTATAAGCAAGCCTGTGCCCCTTTTAGGTGGGCCACCAAAAAAAAAAAAAGAAAGAAAGAAGCCGGGCGTTGAGGTTTATTTGACGGATTGAGGACAACTAAGAAAAAAAAAAGGAGCCCACGAGGTGGCGAGTAGCTGAACAGTTGTTTACAATTGGAGCCGTGAGACGCGCCTCACGCTGAACATGGGTCCGTTGACGACGTGCTTTCTCGGCGGCTGTGCTGCCTAGAGGTCGTCCCCGAGGAGCTCGGTGTCGTCCTCCACGAGGTCGTTGGTGTCCGCCGTCTCGCAACGCTCGCAGCCCTTCGCGTATTCCAGCCGGCAACACGTGCACTCGGTACCGACACAGTGCGCATCACCTGAGAGTCGAAAGCACTCATTGGAGCTCAGTGGCATGCGGCAACGGTACGCGTAGCCCGTGGAAAGGCAGTGGGAGCATGAGATATCTGGTGGCGTGGCGGTCGCGGAAACAGGGGCGACTGCCAGCAGCAGGCACACGACGGCTAGCACGCACCCGATCAAGATCAGCACGCGACGATGGTTGGAAGGCATGACTGCGTTTTTTCTTTCGATTTTTTTGATTTTTGCTCTTGCTGACAGTGAACTAACTGAATACGCAAGTGCGTTTGTGTGTGTTTCTTTGTCTCCTCGATGATGATGATGATGCGTGAACGTCTGTTGTCGTTCTTTCGCGCTACGGAATCCATCAAAACAGCAACAACGACAACAACGAAAGAGGTCGTTCACACAGCAGCCGAGAATGTGCGGGAGAGGGCGGGTGAGATGAGCATGCACATGCGCACGGAGCGAACACTCCACTGAGCGTGAGAGTGGGTGGGATGGGATGGGAGAGGCGCGTGCGTAGCCAACGGCACCAAGGTGCTGCTGATGAGCACTGCGACGAGGAACAGTGCACAGCGACGTGCGCGTACCGGTTGAGAGTGCACTGACTGACACTTTCGTAGGTAGTCTGCCGCTCGAGGAACGCACAGATGTGCGCAGTCAGCCCCCAAAGATGCCGTCACGCTTCTGTCTGCTTGTTGCTGAACCGGCTTGTTCGCATTACGTTGGGCGTGCCTCGCCACGATTCCAGATCGGTCGCCGTGTCGCGAGGCGCTGCGTCACCTCGCGTGCCGGCCTCACGTGCCTCTATGAAAAAAAAAAGAAGTTGGCAACGTGAATGGCAAGGAAGGAGAAGAAACAAACGAAGGGGGAGAGTGAGCCAATACAAAAAACAAAAGGAAAATAAAAAAAAGAGAACATAACGTACAAGAACGCAGAGCACACACACAAATAAAAAAAAAATGATCCGCGAACTGAATGAGGGCTGCTGTCAATCGCACGTCGGCCGATGCCCGCGCCTGCTGCCGAGAGACCACATGACCCCCCCCCCAAAACGGGGACGTGAGGACGGCGGAAGGGATGTCAGACGGGGAATAAAACCACAGGAGCGGGCATACTAAAAAGAAGAGGAAAGAAAGAAGAAGAAATGCAAAAATAATTGCTCTGTGAAGGCACCCGCGGTGGTGCGCGGTGCAGGACGGCCCCTAGCTGCGGGCTACGCTTTCCACACCGCCGTCACGCACACGCCTTCTCGTCCGAGGCCCCCTCTTTCTTGACAATACCAGCTCTACCAAACAGACCAAAAACGCGAAAGAAGAAAAGGAAGAATGAAAACAACACACACACACACACAGCACACGCAGGACGAGAGTAGAATACACATCAGCAAACGATGAACAGTGCACAGTAGCACGAAAGAGAAAAAACAAACAAACAAACAAATAAAAAGGAGAACGAACAAAAACACGAAATGTGCTGTCACTGCGTCCAAGGTGAATTCGTGTGTGTGGTCGCTGTCTACGAGTTATTGGACTGCAGCTGCTGCTCGCGGAAGGCGATGGCAGCCGATTCCAGTGCTTCCACGAAATCTGTGCCGCAGTTCTGCACGCTTTCCAGAGCAACCGCGGCCTTGTTGTTGAAGCGCTGGATCGCGGCCTTCTGATCTTCCCAGATTTCGTCCTCCACCTCCGCCAGCGGACGACGATTACGGGCAGCGGCATCGCGCTGCAGCGCATCGATCTGCGCCAACTCAGCCTGAATGTCATCGCCGTAGAGCACCTCTGCGAAGAGCACATCGTCCTGATTGAAGACCACCTCGCGAAGAAGGTCGAGGTTGGCGTCTGACAGACTCTCAGCCATGAACACGTTGTACTGACAGAGCTCATCTGTGCTCAGGAAGCGGGAGCCATCGAGGAAGGACATGAAGTAGACGTCCTCCGCTTCGCCCTCGGCGACAAGGTCCTCCGTGGCATTGGAGCTAGCGCCACTAGCACCACTAGCGCTGGGGGCGGGCCCGACGGAGGCAGGCTTTGGTGTCGGCGACGCATCAGTCTCGAGTGCGTCTTCAGAAGCGGTCGTCGCGACGTCCGACGGCGTTGGCGGAGGCTTCAGCTTCGACGAGGACTTCTTCGACCTCTTCGGCGGCGCTGCCGCCTCCCTTTCGTCTTGCAGCTCCCTAACGGCAGGGGCGGGCTCGACCGGCATGGGCGTGCGCTGGCCGCTGCGGCGCGTGTGCTTGCTCGCCACCTCGATCGTGGAGGCCGGTGACGCGTGTGAACTCATGTCAACCACCGCCTTGTCCACCGAGCGATCCTCCTGCTTGTCGGAGACGATCTCCAGCGGACGCGGTGTGCTGAGCCACGCCGCCTGCGAGGAGGTGCGACTGGCGGGCACCCCTGGCGGTGGCGGGTGCGCGGAGGTGGCGCGACCGGGCGTGAGCGAGTCCTCCGATGGTGACGGCGCGGAGGTGTCTTGCCGAACGCGACGACGACGCGTGCTGGAGTGACGCGCGCGCGGCGCACCGTTGGTGTTGTCGTCGTCGTCGCCGCTTTCGACACGGTGCGAGCGAGACTTCTTTTTGGCGCTGCTACGCGACCGCGGCTGTGGCGCCTCACGCGTCTCCGCCGCCGTCCGCGACGAGCCAACCGCATCGAGCTCCCGCTCCCGCTCGCGCCGACGTGCGCTCTGGCGCCGACGCTCCGGCGTTGCCGTGTCTAGTGCAGGCGTGTGCGGTGCCGCATGGAAACCCGCTTGTGCAGGCCGCGTGCGCTCGCGGCGACCCTCGGTGTAGGCGCCCCAGTTCAGCCGCAGCGGCTCATCCATCTCCGACGGGGCGGTGATCGAGTCGGCACGGCGCAGACCCGCAAGAAAACGGTTCACGTCCGCGGCGGCGATGGCGGCTTCTGCCTGCTCCATCGCGCGGCTTCGTGCGACCTCCTGCTTCACCGCCGCCACCCACTCCCTCGTCTCTTCGATGCGGTCCTCTATGATGTCGGCAGGCTGGTTCGGCGACGGCGAGACGTACGGACGGCTGCCGTGGCGGCGGGATCCGGGGGCGGCGAGAGGCGTGTGCCCGTAGACGTCGCTGCCGGCCCCGCCGAGACTGGGAAGACCCGGCCCGTGCAGGGAGCTAACGCTGAGCACTTCAATGTGGCTGCCAGAACGCTGGCGTTGTGGGGAAGAGAGCGAGGGAGGGGCGAGTGCGCGGCTGCCCCCGCTGAACGACTCGTGCGCCGGACGGGGCGCTGGTGGGCGTGAAGACGACGGTCGCGCTGGGTCTGTGTGATGTGCGCGCGCGGGCGGCTGAGGGATGGGCGGTGCCGCCGGTGAATGGGTGGCGCCGTGGTGCCTTGCACTGTGACGCCCGCTAGTCGTGGTGGTGGTGGCGGTGGTCTGGAAGCCATGTGCGTCGGGAGGGCTCACGTAGCGACCAGTGTCCTGGCGAGCGGCGTGGTGTGGTGCACGCTGCACGTTGCTCTCGGCTGCGTGTTCCTTCTCGCGGTGCGGCCGGGCCGAGTCAGGGCGGCGGCTGCGACTGCGGTGGCGGTCACTGCCCTCCTCGCGCGTCTTGCGGGAGCGCGAGCGATGACGGCTCTCGTGGCGATGAGAGCGGGAGGCCTCCACGTGCTCCGTGCGCTGCGGGCGTACCGCACTATCTGGCCGACTTCGACTACGATGTTGGCGTCGGCTCGACGTCCGGGGCTCCTCCAACGGCGCCGGGTCTTCACCGCGGTGCGGGCGGTGGCGCGAGGCAGGGCGGGCCTCTCCGACCGCGACTTCGCGCTCGCGGCGGGGACTGCGCGCTGGACTAGCGACCGCACGGCTGCGCCGAACGGGCGACGGACGACGGTACTGGCCGGGATCAATGCTTCCGTCGCGGCGCGGGCCGCCAGGCCGTTGTGTGCTCTGGCGGCGCAGTGCGGCGTCACCGGGGTAGTACGGGGCGCTCACCGCCGGCCCTGGGCTCTTCGTGCCTGTTCCTCGTGGGTGGCGCAGCGCGCTGCCGTTGCGGTCTCTCACCATGTCATCCTGTGGCCGCCGGCTTGGCGACACGGCGGAGGCGTAGTCGTAGGGACGGGTGGAGCGACGAGGTGTCCCGCTATCCTCCTCCGCTTCCTGCCGGTGACCGTGACGGCGAGAGGCCGAGCGACTCGTGGTGTGGCGCACACGTGCGGACATGACACTACGCGCACTCTGAGAAAACAGAGATGAGAAAGGAAAGGAAGGAAGAAAGAAGAAAGAAGGGAGCAGTGAAGATAGAGTGCGAAGCTCACCCAACAGCACAGCTCACGGACAGGGACACGACAACGACAACAAGGGGGGCAACGATGTCTACAGGTGGAAAGCACACAGACCAGAACAAAGAGGAAAAAGAAAAAACAACAATGATGCCCAGGGAACGAGAAGCACCGCGTGCGATAGACGACAGAGGAAAGAGAAGCGAGTGTGCCTTCTTGTGCCACGAAGAGAGAAAGAAAGGAGACCAGTGCACACACACACACACACACACAGCTGATCAATCTAACACCCGAAGAGCAGATTCACAACAACCAAAGACGACTCGACGAGCGTACACACCAGAATATGATGAGCCCGCTTTGAACTAGCACGTCGTGCGTCGGCGACGGTAAAGGTGTACAGACCAGGCGATGGTGCGGAGAGGGACGAAGGAGGGACTTGGGTGAGGATGGACAACCGTATACAGCGGTGATGTGAGCAGGTACAGGGGCAACTGGCCATGTACGTGCGTCTGTGCATGCAACAACAACGACCGTGCCGTTGAGCAACGAAGTTGCAGAGACATGGCAAAAGCAGGCAGGGGGGGGGGGTTGAGAGGGGAGAAAGAATAAAGGGGCCGAGGGAGAGTCCGGCCACCGTATCGATTGTCTCTATCATATTTCTTCACCGCAGGAAAACGAAAAGAGACAGAAACAGTATGACGGGTCATTCGTAAAGCAGTGGGACACGCATCATCAGTGAGGCGTCGGTGGCGATGGCGGCCACGCATCAGGCGGCAGCCCTCGCCGCAAGGACAACAAGCGGTGCGCTGAGGCAAAAGAGAAACAAATCAAGTCACACAGAAAGGAAATAAACGTCCGGATGCACGGCGGCAACATACCCGTCGCCGGTTGTGTGTATGTGTATGTGTGTGTGTGTGTGTGCGTAGGAACAAGGCGCCTCATCACACCACACGCAGGCACGAACACAGAGGTCGACGACTAGTATGTTGGTGCCACGTAGCCTAAGAGGAACGGTGGGATGGGCACGCCACACACCATGAGCTGTGCCATCAGCTCCTTCCGAAGTGCTTCTTTGCCCGCGGCAATGATATGGTCCTCGTCCTCGTTCACCCCGTCAAGCGCACTCAGAAGCCGGAACACAACATCCTCCTCTTCATCCGCGCCAGAGGCCATCGCGGAGGCATCGCGCGTGTCCGCCGCGGTGGGCCGCAGCCCCAGTGGAGTGTCGCTCACCTTGCCCGGCTCGGCGGCAGCCGGGTCGGCATGAGCGGTGGGAGGCGCTGAGTGCGGTGCGACGACCTTGGCCGTGCGTTCCTGCTCCAGACGATTCAAGTACCGGTAGAGGCCCACCTCGTTGACAATGCCATCGGCCTCGTTCTGTGCCGGCGTTCGCATGTCCTGGGCCCCATGCGCATGGCGACAGAAGAGTCCATTGGGGCACGCGCCCTCGCCGCCTTCTGTGAAGTGAGGACACATCTCCGCCTTGTACGTCGCCGCCAGCCCAACTGCGGTGTCATTGCTCATCTCGTGGTGGCTCAGCTGGCGTTGACTGTTCTTGTGAGCCTCACTTGTGCTTGACACTCCGGGAAGGTGCCAACAGCAGAGTGAGAGTGAGAGAGAGAGAGAGAGAGAAAGAAAGAACGCCGCTGTCGTTGAAACACGTTGAAACACGCTGCACAGTTTCTTCTTGTGTCTTTTCTTTAAAAAACAACAAGCAAACAAACAAACAAAAAAAAAACTTATCGTTAGAACAGAGGTGTGTGATGCTGTCGCACAACGGGCACGAGAGATGATAGATAAACTGAGAAGAAGAAGGAAAATGAAAACTCGAGACAGTGCGATGTGCTGCGAGCGTCGCCGTGGACAGAGGTTGGACAGTGAGAGGGGGAAGAAAGCGGAAGGTGAAAGAGATGCACGGAGCAGCATGGAAGGTGGGCACCACAGGCAGGTGAGCGGAGCAGACACGGGGCGAAGTCACGTACGACGGTGCTGATGTCACCGCGTGTGCACCCCTTTCTCTACTCGGCCATACCAACCAGCCATCACTGGCAAGGGGGATATCAAATGTGTAGAGGTAGCGGTCAGCAGAAAAAGCAGGGGAAAACAAACAAAAAAGAGGAAAGCCGCAGCCTCACACGATCTTGTGGACACGGGCACACGCTTGTGAGTGGTAACGAGCCCCCCATCACACGCGCAGCGCGGCTTCCAGTTCGAACTTGACGCGCATCCGCATGAGAAGTGACACCTCCTCGAGCACACTCTCCAGGCACCGCATGACCGCGCCACCTTCGCCGTCTTCAACACGTGGCATTCCGCACGCGTGCATGGCGGTCCGCACCACGCGGACGAGGCGCGACAGGAGTGCGGTATCAGCGGCGGTGAGCGGCGCGCCGGACGCAGAGCGAGTGTTCGGCGTCGTGAGGGTGGCCATCGTTGACGGCTTCAAGCCAATCCACGTGACGGGCAGTCGCGCGGCTGGTGTCGCCGCTGCTGTGCTTTGCCGTGCACCACGACGCGCTGGGTCGGCGACGGAGAGGCCCATCATCACGAGCAGAATGGCAATTCCGTGTGGATCGCCATCAACGAGTGCGAGTACGGGCATGTCTGGCCAGCGCGCGTGGAGGCGACACACGACGTGCCGCGTCGTGATGCAGGGGTAGCCCCGTGCACACAGGACGAGGCAGCGCTCAGCCAGAAAAGACCCCAGCGGTCCGTGAAGAAGCGTGTGGCTGATGCACTCCTTCTCCACGACAAGCAGCGCCAGTGGCGAGGACGAGACCGCAGCCGTGTGTGGCGCAACAATGGCGTTGTACAGTGCATCGTGAAGGCACCTCTCCAATGCAGACAGCGCCGGCGCTGTGGACGTCAGTGCGGTCATCGCGCACGACGACGGAGTCACCGCTGCGAATGCGAACCTGACGTGCGGTGGACCTACCAGAGACCACGAAAGCGGCACGCCTGCGAGCGCACCAAGGTCCCATACAGAGACCGCACGTGATGCGCACGCAGAAGGTGGCGACGCGGCACCGCCACCGTCGTGTGTGATGACGAGACGACCGACGACGTGGGCCTTCGCGACGGCCACGACTCCGAGTCCCTCACGCGTGTAGCCGTCCGGCGAGTCGGCAGACAGAGGCGCCGTCTGCACCTTTGCGAGCCACGCCCGCGACAGCAGAGGGTCCACCGGTGGTGCCGTGTCGGCTGCGGCGCGCGACAGCCACCCGGCCAGCCTGGCCGTGGCCGCGTGCACGCCTCGCTGCCCACACGAGCCGAACAGCTGTGGGGCACGGTAGTAGAGGTCCCGCTCCGTGCAGACAACGGCACTCGCGGGCGCCGCCGTGTGCCAGGTTCGGTGAAGCTCACGCAAGAGAAACAACGACGGCGCGAGTTTGTGCAGAGCGGCATCCGTAGGCGCCGGGGAGGCGTGGAGGCTGCGGAGAGCTTGCAGAGCGACAGCCTCGCCATTGTCAATGGCATCGCGCCACATTTTTGGCGCGTCGCCGCTCATGCGCACAACGGTTGTACAGCGCGGAACGATGTGCCAGACAAAACATCTTCAATAACAGCAGTAGTAGAAAAAAAAAGAAGAAAGGAGTGATAGAGAGAAGGGGTGATGTATACTTCCAGCTGATACGCAAAGGTGAGAAGGTGGGGTGGGGGAGGAGGGGCGCCTTGAAGTCGCTCCGGGACCCCCAGTGTTGTGCTCCGCAGACAACGCACGCACGTGCATCCCTCTTTTCGTTTTTTGGGTGCGCTGGACGGAAGCCGCCCGAGACACTTGATTCCCCTTTTCGCTTCAGACACCTGACGTGGAGCTTCTGCGTTGAACTGAGGGTGCCATGGAGAGACACACACAGAGAGACAGAGAGAGAATCTGATATGCGGCGCACCGCGAACAAGAAAAGATAAGGAACCATCTAGAAAGAAAAGAAAAAGGAATCACACACGCGCACACAAGAACAAAGAAGGCGAAAAACAGAGCCACACCGTGCGTGCACGATGCACGTCTCTGAATGCGAGCGGTCTAGAGAGGCAACAACAACCAACAACAGGTTACAGGGTCCCATCATGTGCGATGGGATTCTGTCCAAACAAGATCTATTTTATTTTGTCTACGTCTTGGATGCGTAACAGTGGTGTCGACGACCATCCGCTCTGTTGACTTTCATCTCACCCCCCTCTTCACCCCACCTGCTTTGGTGGCTACTCCGCGTAGATGCGCTTGTAGAAGCTGACCGCCGTGGCGTGTGTGCGAGAGAGAGCAGACGGCACGTTCGGGAGCGAAGCGATCAGGTTGCTGGTCTCCACGAGAAGGTTCGCCATTGGCGCCGATTGCGTCGACATGACCAGAAGCTTCTGCAACGCTGCGTACGACTCCGAGGGAAGTGAAGAGGCGAACTTGTGCTCCAAGACGGTCTGCAGGACGCTGTGAATGTCACTGCCCTGCCACAGCAACGACGGGGGATCGGCACCGCGGTTGTCTTCCGGATCGTATGGAATATGGCGACCAGCGGCGCGATCGGCAAACATGTTGAAGTCTACGAAACGCTCCCAGTGCACAGGCACCACGAGGGGCGCCGTGACCGCAGCGCTCACCTCACCCTCCCCATCGGGGCTGTCCTCGCGTGATTGAACGACAGGCGCGACCAAGAACACTTCGGCGAGTGAGTCCAGGTTGCCGTGGACGGTGCGACGCGGCACCGTGCACGAGAGCATCTTGGCAAGCAGCTTCACGCAGTACAGGAACGAGTCCGCGTGCGCGTGCGGAAGAGAGGCGATGGGCACGGCGTGGTGTCTCCAAGGCAAAGCGAGGACGGTGAGCCCGCTGCCGTCCGCGTACCGGTAGCCACTCACTTGCACTTCCGGAGCGACCAGCCGCAGTCCCAAGGCGGCGCGCCGCGACTCGTCAAGGTGTGCAGGCAGCAGACTGCCTCGCCACCGATAGAGCAGGAAGTGAGGCCCGTCATCGGTGTCCTCCTCACCAACGACCGCCGTGTCCGCCCCACAGCCTCGCTTCAAGCGGTAACAGGTCCGGCAGCCGTCGGTGGTGGACGTCGGCCTCTGCACCTCGAAGGCCCGCAGCACACCCTCGGCCATGGGGTCGACGGCCTCCGCCATTTCGGCCGGGACCGGCTCCTCCTTCGTACTGTCCGTCACTGCACCTGCGGGGCCGCCGTCGCCGTGCTCTTCCCCTGTGACGTCGGGAAAGTCTTCGTGGGGAACGGGCTCCACCTCCACGGCCTCGTAGACGTCCGCCGTGACGATGAAGCGAACGAGGCGGAACCAGCGTCGTCCACCCTCACCGACAGCGCTGCTGTCTGCACTACCGACGCCACCTCCGCCGCTGAGTGCAATGACGTGGCCGCACTGCAGCTCGGGGGCGTGCGCATCGGCACACAAAAAGAACGCATCGCTCAGCGCGGCGCACCCCTCCAAGTTCTCTTCCACGAGCGTAGCCACGGCGGCGGCGGAGATGCACGTGCTAGCCGGCCCGCCATAGGCCGCGCTGGGGATCAGCTGCCTGTGTGTGGCAGACGTCGTGCCACGGCTCCCCGCGATGCCACTGCCGAGAAGGGTGCCACGGAACAGCTGCTTCGTCGCACGCACTGCGGTCGAGACGCGCGACAGCGGTGACGCGATCGCAGGCACCTCCTCCCTCCTTCTTGCGTGAGCCACGACACCGACAGCGGCGGTGACGGGCACAGGTGACATTCGCAGACCCCGCTCACACACCGCCGTGGTCGGCACCGTGGGAGGCCTTGCGAGCGCCGAGGCACCGGCGGCAGCAGGTGCATCCAACCCATGCACGGGCGGCACAGACGCACCGTGCGCTGTTGCCCTCTCTTCGTCGTCAGCGTCCTTGTCGTTGACGCGCGGCTGCGGTGGTGGCTCAGAGACGCTCGCGAAGCGCTTACGACCTGCCACGGACGCGAACGGCAGACGCCCTCGACCAAGGGAGGAGACGCGTGCCGACATGACCGGATGAGGAGGCACGAGGGGCGCGCTGGCGCCGTCCGTGTGCGCGGTGACGTCGCTCTCACCCTCGCGCGACGCGTCGACGACGGCGGTGTGTGGCGCGCCTGCGCCAACCAGGTATGGGTGCGGTGCGCAGGGGCCCGCGAGGAGCGGGGCCAGCGGTGGGCCGCTGAGGCTGCGCGCACGCGGGGCCGAGGACACCCCTGAGACATCCCGTGCCACGACCGGCGTCGGCGAGGCGCTGTGCCCCCGTAGAAGCACCGCCGGTGCGTGCGAGGTGCGGTGGTCCAGGGCCCCGCCTTCACATGACGCTGTACGCCTGCCCGTGGCGACCTCGACCGCCGCTGCCGACGACACCGCCTCATCGCGTGGCGGAGGGGGTGCACTAGCGGCCTTGAGCGGCATCTGTGCGCCGCCGCGACGGCTCGAAGGCCGAAACTCGCTGTCCCTGTAAATGGTGAACTCTGACGGACGCGCAGAGGTCAGTCGTGAGACGCGGCGGGAAGTGGCGCACGAACCTCGACTGACGGAGCCGTCTGTGCCGTCGCCGTCGACGCGCGTCAACTCCGAGACTGTGACGTCCACATCCATCGGTGTCTCGTCCTCCGCGCACAGAGCAGGCAAGACGTGGTGGATGTGGCTGGGACGCACCAGCGACTTGCTCGTCGAGGAGTCCCGAGCTGTCCGGTCCTCGACGTCGCCTGCGTCGTCGCCGTGCCGTGAGATGTGGAAGGTGGAGCGGGTGTGAACCGTCAACACGCGCGACGCGGTGCGGTCCAGCTCTAGCTCGGCGCTCAGCCGCACACCGGAGCGCCGTGTGCGGGCGTCGCGGGTGGCCACACGCTGCCGCTCCTGCTGCACCGTCATGTCTTGGAATTGATACATGACAGAGAGCTCGTGGCCAAGCCGGTCGTATGTCGGATAACGTGAAGAGAACGAGACGTGGGGGTTCAGTGAGGTGAGAGCGTCACGACGACGCACGAACTCCCACTCATGGTTGGTCGCCGACTTGGCGGGTGCGCTGGCCGACAAAGCTGGTGCTGTGGCGATGGTTTTTGTCTTCTTGAGAATGCCAGGCGGCGCGTTGCTAGCTTGGTTGACATTGGCCGACTGCAGCTTGACCACGGCTGCCTCCGCGCTTGGCGTGAAGGGCCTGCCCGTGATGTCGGCCTCCTCAGCGCGCAGCTCTTCGAGGTACTCGGCGGTACTCATGCGCCGCACATAGGTGCGGTCGTGACCCTGAACAGCCTTCAGCGGCGAAAACATGATGAGGAAATCTCAAACAAGAAAGGAGCCTCGCCGGACACACACATACACACACACACAAAAACAACAGTAACATGTGGAGTGAATAGAGACAGACAGAGTGTGTGGATGAGTAAGACGATGTTTCGTGGGACGGATGACACTCAACACCACGCGACGGGGGGCGATCGACAACGGAATGAGAGATGAGTGGGTGAGTGAGCAAATTCTGCTTCTGCACCTGCACAGCCACCTGCTCTCTTGCTCTCACACACGCTCGTAGACACGGACCGCTTTTGGCTTCGGCTCTTGCTGCCGCTCGCAATGAGGCGACCTCGACTACAACACACACACACACACACACACCGAGTATCACAGCACTGCTTTGAGTTGATTTTGTCTTCACATCTAATGCGCACTAGAGCACCGTCATGGACACCTCGAACCATCTCCACACGGCCTTGTCCATCCCCGTCCATCCCCCATTCGCTCCGTCAGCCGGGTGCGGGGGCACTACGGGCGATAATAGCAGCCCGGATCAACTCGCGCACCTCGTTGTACTGAAGCACATCCAAGTACGACGGGTCGCTGTTGTAATCCAGCAAGTCCACCGCGTCCAGCGCACGACCAGAGTGCGCCTCGTTGCCGTTCCCTGAGTCACCCAGAGAGGCCCCCGCCGGCGTGCCGCTGTAGGTTGCCCCGAGCGCGCCGGTCGGTGGCGTTGCCCGTCGGCCAGTTGCGTGGAGCTGCGCCTCCACGGCGGCCGTACCGCCCAAGCCCACGCCTCGCTGGACGAGCCGGCCAGTCATGGCGAGCGCACCTGGTGAACACATAAGTCGGCCCAGGCACAGCGCTGGATCGTCGAAGGCGGCGTTGGCGTGTGTGCCGAAGTTGATCGTTCCGGAGAGGGACCCGAGCAATCGACTGGCTCCCAACGGCTGACCCTCGGGCTCGGGCTGAGCGCCTCCCACATCCTGCCAGCCTGCGGGGCCCGTGCCCGGCACCACACCGTTGCCGCCGCCCCTCGCGGCGCCAATGGTGTCCAGCGCACGCGCCACCATGGCGTAGGATGTGCCGTTGCGCAGCAGAATGGCGGACTGTGTGGCCATCCGGGCGTCCCACAGCCCTGGCGCGTACAGAGACGGACTCACACGCGCCGGCATGAAGCTCGTGCCCAGCGCCGAGGGTGTTGCACTGAGTGACTTGAGAAGCGGGCGCGCCGCGTCGATGACGTCCGGCGGCGGCGGCGTGTACCGCGAGACGGCCGGCAGGTGGCTGAGCAGTGAAGAGAAGAGGCACAGCACGGTGGAGCTGGTGACGACGAGGTGTGCGTAACTGGTCGGGGGCCGCTTACCGCGTGAGGCACCGGCATCGCGCGACTGTGTCGGGTCGCCATCACTGACACTATCGTCGTCGTCCTCTGACCGCGTGAACTCGTCGTCATCGTCGTCGTGGTTCGCCTCGCCACGCCCGCTACCGCCGGTGCCACCGCTGAGGAGACGCGTGTGTGCGGGCTGTCGCAGGCGGAGTGCCCAACGCCCCCGCGCGGCCAGCTGCGCGTTGTCGTCGGGCTCGAAGAGCACCGTGGCGGCACGCAGCAGGTGAACGAAACGGTTGAGCTTGCGGAGCGAGTAGGTGGCGATACTGTCCATGTTGAAGGTGCTACCGCGCAGAACCAACAACAGGTGGCGCAAGTAGCGCACAACAAAGACGGAGCAGGTCACGGTGTCCGCTAAGCTGTCGCCGTCCACCGAGTTGGCGAGCTCCAGCAAGTTCGCCCTATTGACGACGTTCGACCGGTTCGGGTCGCCACTCTGCAGAACCGCCGCGCTCTCCATGGCGATCCGGGACATGAACAGCGAGAGATCGAACGCGGCGCGCAGGCTTTCGGGGAGCACCACGGCGTAGCTCTGCGCGTCGCAGAAGGCGATGATGCGCACACACGGGATCATCACCGTGTGCTCCGGCCGACGGCGCACGGCCGTTGGGATGGAGGGGCCTTGGGACGACTCCGGGAGCTGACTGGATCCCGCGCCCGGAAGCGCAGCAGCCATACTGGCGTCTGATGATCGCTGCGGCGACGGGCCTGAGCGCCGCCTCGCGCCGCGCGACTGGGCAACGCAGCCGAACACCAGGGCGTCCATCAGCATCCCCAGCACCTCCGCCGAGGCCTCGTCGAGACCGCGCAGACACACGACAACGACCTTCCGGCTCTTCGGCACCGGTGCGTGCAAGGAGGACTGCAACAGTGAGGACCCGGGCGAGGCGCCTGAACGCGGGGAGAAGGCCGACTCAGACACAACGAGATCGGCGCCGTGTGCGTGCCGCGCGGTGTCCCACCGGCCACCCGCCACCACACTCGCCGCCTTGTTGGCCCGCGCGAGGAAGCTCGCGAGGTCATCGGCTGATGTGCGGCGCGTGATTTTGAAGTCGACGTACTTTGGACCCTGTGGCATCGCCGTCAGCATGTTCGTACTCTGACCTTCGTGCAGCACCAGCAGGTGAGTCCCGGCAACGGAGCAGCAGAGGGACACGAGGGCATAGAGCTGCTGGCACTCGCAGAAGACTGGATTCGATGTCGAGGGCCATTGCTGCGTGAGTGGGTCTGGAAAGACCTGTGGTAACGTGGGACGCGTGGCCGTCATCGAAAACAGAGAACGGAATCACGACAAAGCACCCAACCACACGCACAGCACTTGCTAGACAGCAAGCACGAGCGAATTGAATGACTTGTGCTGTACTTCGGCTGAGGCGGCAGCGCGCACACCTCAGCGGACAAACAAACAAACAAACAAAAAAAGGTCACCGGGTGACGGAGAAGATACGATATGTGAAAGGACTGTCCAGATGAGGCACGCCACACGCGCGGAGCACAACCTGCCCCGCCTCGCGCACTCACTTCCCTGGGCCTCCGCACATGTGTGATGAAGAGAGGACCCGACTTTACACATTGAGAGGGAATGTGGTAAAAACCCCAGTCGGGTCGAGTCGTCGCACCCCACCCCACCACTCACAGCGGGTGTCGGACACTCAAAGATTGGTAGCAGCCGTCGCGTGCGCGCGAGGCCACGCTCCTTGTCGCCTCCTTTTTTTCTTTCCTTCGTTGAGGTGATTCTAGAGCAACCGTGCTGAACACGCATCTAACTGTAATGTAGCAAAAACTCCTTCTCGTGCGCTTCCACCCGCTCTCTCCAGTGCGGACGGAGAAATGTGGAGGCGGCGGAGATGCCTGGAGGAGGAGCAAAGAGACAAAAAAACCAAAACCAAGTCGGCCGTCAGTGGCGAGGGGGACGACACACCGACAGATCGCCGTACTCGCCGGAGCCACTTTGTCATTCACTCGTCTAAGTGAATGGACGTGAACGAGTTCGTCCACACACGCGCACGTACACACATGGCCGTGCGCGTCTCGTTCACTCTACACGCTGTCTAGCGGTGCGAAATGGAGCGATGATGCACTGAGACGGAGACGGCGTCTTGACGAGAGAGGTAGAGAGATGGACGGGCAGGCGGGCGAGACAACCCAGACAGTGCCGTGAAAAGAAAAAAAACGACGTTCACGCCCACCGCGACGAGTGGTCGCACGTGCTCCATCGTGAAGCCTTTGCGTGCGACAGGCTGGCGCAGCGTTTTGTTCCCACCACTGTCGCCTCCATCTCACAACTCGAAGTCGTCGCTCAATGCGTCAGCACCGTTGTCTGCGCTATACGCGTTCTCCGCCGGGCTGAAGGCATCCCCAGGACCGAAGTCGTCGTCGAAGAGCGGGGCGGCGATGGGTCGCCGAGGGTCGGGCTCTTCGAGGTAGTCGCCAACATCACCGCGGTTGCGTCGACGAGAGCGCTCGCCTTGTCGCGAGGTCGAGCGATGGTGCCGGTGGTGCCGGTGCGAGCGACGACCGGAAGACGCGGGGTCCCCTCCGCCTCCGCGCGTGCCGTCACCGTCCAAGTCGTGGAAATCCGCATCTGGAAAGCGGTCACCGCCAAAGTCAGCGTCGTCATCGTACTCGTCATTCGCGTTGACGGCATCGTCGTAGAATCCGAGGTCCGCATTGTTGTTGTTGTCGTATGGCTCGTCAGGGTACAGACGGCCATCGACGCCTTGCGGCGCTGCCGAAGCCCCCGCCGCTGTCTGGGGCGCGAACCGCGCTCCACCAGGCCCGCCACGACGCTCGGCGTTGTTGTCATCGAAGTACTCGCCGAAGTCAACGTCGTAGAAGGCTTCACCGTTCTGCCCAACTTGGCTCGGGGTGGCACCACCGTACATCTCATCGCCATCCGCGGGCCCGTCGTCGCCGCCCTCCAGTGGCTGCGGCATCATCTGTGCGCGCCAGACAAGCCCGCCCTGATCGATCTGCGACTCGGTGTCACCAAAATTCTCTTTGAGCTTCATAAATTGCTTTTCCTTCAGCAGCTTCGCCACCTGCTCGCGCATAGCCGACACGAGAGCTTCAAAGTCCTCCTCGGTCATGAGCTGGTACGAGCGGACAATGCGAACGCTCTGCCCTTGCTCAATCGCTTTGCGTGCGTCGTCGACAATGGCGTTGCGCTGCGCCGTGTGCAACTTGAGCAGCGGTTTGGAGGTCGTGCACATGACGCCACGGGCTTCCCACGGGGCGTCTGCCTCGGAGAGGAGGATGCTGGCCTTGTCGTACGCATGGCACGCGAGCACGACCGCAGCGACGAAGTAGACGACCAACGAGCAGCAGGCAGCTGCGAACGGCCAGTACACGGCTGTTGTGAAGATGGTGGTGCCGTCGAACTCAGATTCGTAGAACGCGTCTGGGTTGGCTCGCCGGAGGGCGTTCGCACAGAACTCCAGCCCGTGCTTGAAGAACTGCCGGTTGCCTTCGAAGCTCCACGTAATGACGATCAGCGCGATGCAGTAGAAGTACGAAAAGCAGCAGAGAATGGTGTAGAGCGGCACGTGAATGCCAAAGGCACGCATGTGCCGATTGCCGCTTGAGTACATAAGCATGCACAAGCCGTTATTGATAATCAACAGGAACTCAACGACGAAGAGGGCGGTCACGTACTGCGCCGTCGTCATCAGGTAGTACGGCACGGAGCCGAGAGACACATCGACCTGGCCACGGACGCTCTGCAGGCGGAGTTCCCCAGTGTACGTGCAGTCACTGAGAACCGTTTTGATGCCATCGGCGATGATGAGGTCGGAGTTGGTGAAGTACTCGGGCATTGAGCTGCCCATTCGGGTATAGAAGTCTGCGATGAGCACGGACAGCGCCAGCATGTGAAGCGTGTTACTGGCCAAGTAAATGGACTTGAAGACGTACTCAATCGGTTTCCGCGGGTACTGCGGCGTGGGGAAGATGAACAACATCCTGCGCTGTCGACGAAGAGGTGGGTGTGCGGCGGCGACACACGCGGCTGTGATTTCGTGTCTCTCTCTCTTCTCTAATTCTGAGAGAACGGCACGCACGAGTAGACGCGCACGGTTGTATGTATGTGTGTGTGTGTGTGTAGTCATTTCACACGACGTAGCGAAGGGAGAGAGAAGAAGAAGAGCAGACGAAAGAGAATGTGCAAGGGTAACAATGAGTGCAGTTTTTATGACGCGACCGGCCGAGCGAGGTGAGTGCGAGTTGTTGACATCGGCTCGTGCCCACCCTCTCCGTCACGGCAGAAGTGATCGCCGATGTTACCCACCTCAGGTAGAACTGTGCAAGCGGCCCTGTGCTTGACGTGAATCGAACGGGCGACGTGCGCACACAACAAGATGAATTACGAAAGAGGAATAACAAACAGAACAACCAAAGCAACCAACCAGCGAATGCGAGCTCCTCCATAAAGAAGAGCGTCCCGAGCCTGAGCAGAGACGGCGCTGACAACGACGCCTCTCTCACCCCCTTTTACTTCTGGAGCTTCCGTTGTTTTGACACGCGCCATGAGCTACCAGTCTCCCACGACTTGAGAATGGGCATCCACCGCTCCGCCTCCTGTTCACGCGTCAGACGGCGGCCGTTCTTCGGCGTCGAGTAGAACGCCGGTGCCATCTCCACGAGCCACTGCGGCTCGATCACGAGCAGCTCAGACATGTATTCCCGCTTTGTCAGACGCAGGTCATCGTAGAGGACGAACTTGGGCGGGTCGTCGATGAGCACCGAGGAGGGGTGGATGAACACCTCCTTTCGGTCAGACATCGTGACGTACGCGCGGGTGTGCGAGTCCACGCGCTTGGCGGCGTTGAAGAAGTAGCCAGCCGTCAACGCGCGGCGCACCTCCGTCAGATTGTGATCGTTCTCATGCGAAATGGTGGCCTGGCGGCGCACAAGCATGTCCTTGAGCTGCTCGCGTGTGTCGCGTGCTTCGACGAGCATGCGGTACTTGAGGAAGTTCCGCTGGCACCACTCCTGCGACTCCCCATTCTCAACCCACGCGTCGTAGACGGCCATCAAAGCGATCTGATCGCCCTCCGGCTGGTAGAACTGGCGGCGCGCGGCATCGGCCTGCTCCTGCTTGTCGCGGGGGCGGTAGAACACACCACGCCGCTGCACAGCAAGCATCGACACAATGGTCAGCACCGGCTCGCTGCAGCCCGAGTCCACGGCCGTCAACAGGGCCTTGCTCTGCGAGGGGTCGATGGAGAGCTGGGCCATGCGGCCGCCGAGGGACGTCAGCAGCCCGTCGTCGTCCAGCGCCTCGAGGTAGCGCAGCTTCTCCAGAGCGGCGACGACCGTCTCGACAGGTGGACTGTCCATCAGCTCGACTTGGAGCAAATCAACCCCCATCGCCTTGAGCTGAAGCGTGACGTGGAACAGGTTGGCGCGCATGATATCCGGCACCGTCTCGCTCGGCAGGTCCGTCGTGAACTGCTCCTCCGTGTAGATCCGGAAGCACTTGCCGGGACCGATACGGCCCGCGCGTCCAGCACGCTGCTGCGCCTGGGCTTGGGAAATAGGCACAATCTTGAGCTGCTCCATGCCCTTCTTCGGATCGAAGATGCTCTGCTTGCAGAAGCCGCTGTCGATGACGTAGTAGAGGTTGTCGATCGTGATGGACGTCTCGGCGACGTTGGTCGCGAGCACGACCTTGCGCGTGCCCGGCGGCGTGGGCTCGAACACCTTGGACTGTACGTCCTGCGGCATTGTCGCGGTGAGTGGGAAGATGAGCATGTCAGGCAGTGGGAACGTCACGCGCTCGCGGAGCTGCTCAATCCAGCGGTAGAGCTGCTCGCCGCCAAGCTCGATCTCCTCCTGCCCAGTGAAAAACACAAGCACGTCACCCGGAGGTTCCTCCATGTGAATCTTCATGACGGTCTCCAACGCCGTGCGCACGTAGTCCTGCGTCGGGTCCTGCAGGTAGTAGGTCGCCACGGGAAACGTGCGGCCTTCGATGCGGAACGGCGCCTCGGCACCAAAGTAGCTGCAAAACTTTTCTGTCTCCAGAGTGGCGGACGTGACGAGCACCTTCAAGGACGCATGCTTGCGCAGGGCGTTGCGCACAATGGCAAAGAGCAAATCCGTGCTAATGGAGCGCTCGTGTGCCTCGTCGAGGATGATGACACTGTAGCGCTGAAAGCTGTCATCGAGCAGCGCTTCACGGAGGAGAATACCATCGGTCATGTACTTGATCTTCGTGATGGACGACGTCACGTCGCGGAAGCGGACCGTGTAGCCAACCTCCTCACCCAAACGACAACCGTACTCCTCGGCGACGCGCTCGGCCAGTGTTTCGGCCGCCACTCGACGCGGCTGTGTGCAGCAAATAACACCTCTCTCCGCGTAGCCGTGCTCGGCGAGGTACTGGGGGATCTGCGTCGTCTTGCCGCTACCGGTCTCGCCGACGAGGATGGTGACGGGGTGTGTGTCGACGTGCGCGAGGAGCTCCTGCCGCTTCTGATAGATGGGCAACGAGCGGCGCTGCTCTTGGATGCTCTGGTGGTTGTCAGGGAGGCCGAAACGGGGTTTGCTGCTGCCGTAACTGTGCCGGAGCCACGGCGGCAATCGCGACGGCGTGTCCTTCGCCCCGTAGCCGCGCTCCTCGACCTTCTCGTCCAGCTCCGAGTGGAGAAGACTGCGCTGGTTAATAAGCGACGACGCGGCCTCCGTCGCCTCAGCCTCTGCGGCCTCTGCAGCAGCGGCGGCGGAGCCCTCTTGTTGCTGCTGCTCCTCCTGCTCGCGTCGACGCTTCTCGCGGTGGGCGAGGAGGCGACGATCGTGATTGATCTTCAGCTGCGCCATGGCGACCTGCTCCATGCTGTTCAGCTCCCCGCCATCTGCCTCTTGCCGGCGCTGCGCACGGTCCATGATGGCTTGGCGTTGCTGGAACGTACGCGCGTCGCGGAGCTGCTGCGACGGCAGCGGTGCGCGGTAGTTGATGCGCTTCCGGAATGACGGCAGCCCCATGTGCGCGAGAAATTTGGGCTTCTCCTCGTTCAACTCGACCTGCAACTCGGCGGCGCCGCCCTGACCTTCGCCGTCCTCGGCGCGAATGGCCAGCAACTCGGACTCGTCGGCGAGGCCGCTGCGCACGAGCTGCGCCATGCGGAACATCTCCTCCGGCGAGACCTTCATCGCCGACTTGCGCTCCTCAACCGAGGCGAGGGCCGAGGAGGCCCCGCTGGCGTGGTGGCGCTGATTCTCCTGCGCACGCGTCGCGCTGACAGCCGCGGCGTGGGCTGCCTTCTCGGCCTCCTCCTTCTGTTTCTCCACGAGTGCGAGGGCACCGACGAGGAGCCCTGACCGCACCGTGTCCACAGGGCACCCGACGGTGCTGTCCAGCACGGCGTACAGACGCGCCACCTGATCCACCGTGATCTCCCCATCCTCGCCATCGACCTTGTCATGCGATGACGCCGAAGCGTCACTCGCGGGCGGATGCCCGTTGATGGCCTCGTAAAGCGCGCGCACCACATAGTCCTGGCGCGCCACATGCTCTGCAGCCTCCTCGGCCTCGCGTTCCTCGGCGGACCGCTCGTGCGAGGGTGCCTTGCGCCGTGATTCCGCCTGCTGCTGATCGAACGTGCGTGCTTTTTCCATGAACAGCTCGATGAGCCCCTCCACGTCCTCGTAGTAGCCCGACTCCTCCTGCTTGGTCGTGGCGCGCCCCATGATGTGCTCGAACTGCATGAAAAGATTGTTCTTCCCGTACACCTCCAGGAGTTGGTGGACAAAGGCGAGGGCTTCTTGTTCTTCGCGGGTGTCGTCACCGTCGCGCAGCGCACGCGTCACCGGATCCGCCGCGGCGGCCGCAGAGGCGGCGTCCATCGGTGAGGCCTTGCCGTATCGAAAAAAAAAAAGAAAAGGAAAGTGGAAATACACACAACAACACCAACAACAACAGTAACAACAAAAAAGGGCTTCCTTCGTGTCAGAAGCACGCAACGCAATGACGCTGTGTTGTACACATGAACACCACGTGACGAAGGCACACACAACGCCGCGCATTAGAAGAGAGAGAGAGAGTGAAAGAGTGAGAGTGTAGGAAAGGAGAAAGATGAATGAGCATACAGGCAAGGCAGAGTGCTTGTTTAGCACCACTAACTTCGGAGCACCACCACCGTGTCGAGGCGGCATTCGCTTCACCGTACAGGTGTGTGCGCGGTGGGGGTGAACGACATGCTTCCTCCAGTCCGCCAGATCCATGTGCACACACAGTGACACACACCTGAGGATGGGAAAGCACACGTACTTCAGAAGAGGCATAGTCCAATCATGTGTGTTTCACGCCCCTTTTTCATCAATAAAACTCGTGAGCCCACGTTGCCAACCCTTCTCACTGAAATCACTCAAGTAGATACGGCAATGGGGGAGAGAGAACCCCACATCCTTCTCGAGGGCAGTACGAACGCCGCAACAAGGCACAAATAGCGATCGTACTCGACGAAAAACGAAGAAAAAGAAAACAAAGGGTGGAGATGACGAGCTCTAGGAAGAGGAGGGCGAGAGAGTGAGGAGCCCTCCCCACAGATAAACATGATATGATCCACCGTATACATCACAACGCAAGCACTCCGAGGAGTCTCTCTAAAAAAAAAAAGCGAAGAAAAGAAAAAAAAAGAAGGAAGAAAGAAAAGACAACCACCACCGCCGCCGCTATCGGGACGCCCCTCATCCGTCTCAACAGGTTCGTACCGACGCGCTCACACCACCGCCCGCTGAAGAGAGAATACACACAAACACGTCCACAGTCACAAGGAGAAGGGAATCAGACAGGAACGAAAAAAAAAACCCTAGACAACATCAATGAGGATGACGCGACATACAGCGCAGACAGCAGCGTGCGCTCGCTGCACTATTCACATGAAGAGAGAAGAAGGAAAAACAACGTGTCAGTCAAGAAAGTGAGCAGGGGGTGACGCCAGGTTGTGAGGCCAGACACCTGCGAGCGTGCGCACACCCCCACACTCGCCTTCACTCTCTCTCCCACATACACCACACACGCACACATACTACTCCTTGTGCACGAAGGTTGTGTGGCCACCCTTGCGCCGGTTCCGCATCGCATCCTCCATGTCAGCCTCCTCCTCCACCGTCTTTGGTGCGGACATGAGACCACGCTTCTTTGGCGTCATGGGCCCCGCCTTTCGTGTGAACTTCACGAATCCAAAGGCGCTGCGGCCTTCGTTTTCGAGGTCACCGATCGTGATCAACTCGCGCTTGGTGACAACAAACTGCAGGCCGTAGACGGTGTACTCCGCGTCCCACAGCTCGATCATGCCCTTCTCAGGGTCGTAGCTCTTGATGAGCACGACGCTGCTGCCCATGTTCGCGAGGTGGCGAGCGCGCTGGACGTCGTAGTTGAGCAGCAGAACAACGTCGGGGGAAGTGGTGGCTTCCTTGAGCAGCTCATCCAGCTCGTCGTCCACGTCGAGGTCCTCCACACACTCCACGACGACGTGCGACTGCTCCCCCGCCGCGGCGCCCTCGCCACCGGATGCGGCCTGTGAGTCGGCCTTGTCTTGGCCGACCTGGCTGCGCGACTCCAGGAAAAGGTTGGAGACTTGCGCCATGAAGCCGGCGTCGATGCGCTTGTTGATCACACTCAGCGACACGTCCACGTCGCGCCATGCGTACGCCTGACTGCCACGGCGGCGCTGATCATTCATGGTCTTGAGGTACGCCTCGTAGAAGATCTCCTCCGGGCTGTAGAAGTGACCCAGCTGCGCGAAGGCGAAGGAGAGCGCCTGGAAGTGCGGACTGGGACTGACGTGGAATAGATTTTGCACAGGCAGGGTGTGAAGCTGGAAGTGGCGGGTGTACGCCACGGGGAACTCGTAGACGGGCTGCGCGTGTGACACCCGGCGCACCATCAAACACCCGCGACCGCGCTGCTTCATCGTCGCCTCGGAGTCTGTGATGGCATCGAGTAGCGCCTTCAGCGGCGTCGCCCAGGTGCGCAGGTAACCGCTTGGGTTCGCATCTGTCAGCACGACCGACTGCTTCGCCTTGTCATAGCCGCTGATGATACCGAGACTGCCGAAGGGGTGGTGCACGCCGTGGACGAAGAGCCGCGTCGGGTCCATGTGCACAACCAGTGCGGTGCTCGTCGCGTTCTCTGGCTTCGTCGCTTCCTCGACGAGGGTCTCGAGTGTGTGCAGGTTCAGCACACTGACTCCCTTCTCGTCCGTCTCGCCGTGGTAGGTGGTGATACGGAAGCGCTCGGCAATGTGGCGCTTGTGGAAGAAGCTGCTCAGCGCGACGTGGAACGACTCGAGCGTGAAGAAGCGAATCATGAGCGAGGAGATCTCGAACGGCAACACCTGCACGACGGTCTCAAAGGTGGCGTACTCGCCCAGCTTCGTTGAGATCATGGCAATGACAGTGGGCATCAGCGGCAGGTCAGGGAACGTGCTCGGACGCACAAGCGTGCTCTCAAGGCTGGTGCTGTTGAGCACCTCCTCCATCTTCGCGTAAGCGGCAGCAGCGAGACTTTCCTGCTGCTGGACCATGTGCAGCCGCTTCTCCACCGTCGGTGCAGTCACACGCGGCGCGCCGATAATCGTCCCGTCGGGCCTTGCCACGGGCTGTGCGGCGCCAGAGATGATCATGTAGCCGTAACCAGTGATCGCCTTGTGCAGACGGTCCAGCGGGCATGTCCAGGTGCGCGAGAAGGTTTTCGGATGCGCGTCGATGAGCAAGACCGTCTGCGACTCCATATCGTAGCCGGCAAACACGCACCACTGCGGCTTGTTGACAATGTACAGCACATTGTGGGCGACACAGGCGTTGTACATGATCACCATGACGTGCTTGGGGGCTTCGGGATCGTCATTGGCCGCCTTGACATCGTTCAGGATGGCTTCCAGATCAAACACGGAGATGGTCGGCACAGCGTCCTCGCGGGAGATCTTGGTCATCACGGGGAAGAGCTGCACCTTCTCCTGCCGCCCGCTGCGCGCAAAGTATTCCCTGGTGTAGCCGTACACCTCTTCCAGAGCCAGGTTACCGTCAATAAACACTTCACTGGAGAAACGCATGCGACGAATGATGTCGGAGATGGGCAGACCTTTGCCGTAGCCATGTGTGCCTGAGCGTGGGCCACCGAGCAGGTGCAATGCCCAGGCCACGCTGACAATGTCAGGGCTGATGTGGTGCGACACCGCCGAGGCCTGCGTACCTTCGAGGGTACTGCCTAGCACCTTGCCGCTGCACAGCTCCGGGGTCCACATGGGGCTGACCTCGTCCGCGAGGAACTCGGCAACGCTGTCTTTGCGGAAAATCCGCACGAACCCGCGCGCGCGGTGTCCTTCCTCGGCTGTCATCATCGCCTTGAAGAGCGAGGCCGTCGGCACCTCCATGAGCCGCACACACAATGTGTCCTTGACAACACCGATGGCAATGGTCACCATCGGCTGCACCACGTTGCGCACATCAACAATCACCGCGTACGCGCCGTCGTTGCGTGGTTGGAAACGAGGACCAGGACGGCCCTGGCTGCCGCGCACAGACTGGGCAAGCGGGCTGTTGAGATCGCCTTCCTCCTCGTACGCGTCCACGAGCAGCTCCTGCTCCAGCACATACGGATCGTAGTTCACGATGCGAATGACCTGCGTGTCTTCCTCACAGTCCTTGGTGATGATGCGACGAAACTCGGGCAGCTGCATGCGCGTCTGGCGGTCGCCGACTTCATTCGGTCCCAGCTCCACCTGACCCACCGCCGGCGAGACATCGAGGTGCACCTCCTCGAGGCCGTACTCGTCCTTGAAGCGGTTATCGACGTCGAGGAACTCACGCATAATGTCGGCGAAAACGGGGAGGTGAGGGGCACCGGTGTGCAGCATGTGGAGCGGGACCTGCGCAGCGAAGAAGATGTCCTCCACGGTCACACGCTTGCGACGGTCCGCGCACGGCTTGCTGCCGCCCAGCAGGTACGACAGCGCCACCGCCGCGCCACCAAAGTGGCTGCACTGCATCACATCCGCTGAGTCTGAGAACGTCTCGGGATCGACCTCGTAGCTCTTGAACAGGGCCTTGCGGTTTTGGCGGATCTCGATAGTCTGCTGGCGGGTGTGCTTTGGCTGCCCGGAGGCCGAGCCTTCACCGCCTGCCGCGCTGTTGGTGCCGCTGGCGGTGGGGTAGTTGAAGCCCGCCTTGCTTCCCACCGTCGCCTCAAGTGACTTGCCTGCTGGCGAGGCCCGGCGGCCCGACGTGGCGACGTGGCTCAAGTCCAGCACACCACTAGTGTCATTGGCGGCAGCCGCGGCGGACGCGTTGTGCTGACCGAAGGACACCGAAGACGACGGACGACGAATGCCATCGTCCGCCATGCCGCTGCCGCCAAGACGGGCCTTGGCGTTCAGCCGATCAATCTGGGCGAGGGCGGTTTCCCACTTGCCCAGGTGCTCTTCCAGAGCCACAGAGTTGCCGCTGCCCATCGTCTCTCGCTACAGGTGAGGAGGGGAGGGGGAGAGAAGGTGGCAGGAAACAGAAAACGAAGAAAAGAAAGAAGGCCAAACGCGCGCCGACACTGGCGCGACGCGTGCGTGACGGATGGGTGACCAAAGATGCGACAGGAGGCTGCCTAGACAAAGAAAAGGGCAAAGTAAAGGAAAACAGGGGAAAACAAAGAACCACTGCTCGCCGAGACTTGACTGTTCGGAAGAGACCGGGGGGGGGGTGGAGGTACACACACACACACACAACGGCACGCACGAACGGGCGTACACACACATGTCCACGAAGGAAGAGAAGACGATGAAGTGGAGGAAGATGCTCGGTTGAGGCGATGAAAAGGTGCGTGTAAGTGCCAAGAGCACGAGGCGCGCGCAAAAGACGCTTTGACGACACAAACGCCGGCTCATAGTGAGCGCGTTGGTTGCAGTGCATGTATGTATACGTGTGTGTATGTGTGCACTTGGTGCAGATCAAATCTAACAGGAAACAATGCAAAAGTCGGTGAGTCGAAGCAGGCGAGACCACAATCACAAAAAAACATACACACACACACAGACGAGCGTCACGGTGATGTGATGTTGAGCCACTGATTGAGAAAGGTGGCGATCTGCCTTCTCTGCGCCGCTCGTGCGGGCGGCTCCAGTCCGTCACGGGATGGCGCCCGCAGATCGGCGCAGTGGCCACAACCCGCACAGTGCGCCGTCAGCACAGGGTAGTCGGCACCAAGGCTGCGCACCACGCCGGCGGGAAGCCATGGATCGTCTGAGCCGTGCGTCGCGACCACATGATCGGTGTGCGGCACAGCGCCGCCGTGGCGGCTGTTGAAGTCGAACGTGTTCGGGAAAGTGTCACGACCAAAGGCTTCGCGGCACTGCGCCATGAAGTAGGTGGTGCTGATGCCTGCCGGTCGCAGGCTGAACGGGTAACTGGTCTGCCAGTACGCTAGCTCCGTGCAGCACTGGTACACCCAGGCGTAGTTGCCCGAAGGCCACAGCGCGGCGTAGGACGCATTGCGCAGACACGCCCCGCTGTAGTAGCAGGACTCCGTGAAGCGTGGCCCCCAGAGCTGCCTCACCACTTCCACCAGAGCAGTCAGGCGCGCCATGAACACGTCCGCAGAGCCGCCGGTATCCTCGCCACTGCCGAGGAGCCGCTCGCACAGGTGGTCCTTGCGCCCGTACTGCACAGCCATGGCGGCGCCATCTGTCAGCATCCACTGCACGTCAACGTCGCTGAAGTACTCTGGGCGACCCACGGCTGCGTCCACCGCAGCACGCGACGCTGAGACGGCCTCTGAGTCGGCCTCGTAGACGGCTGCGACGCCAGCAAGCACGTCGTGAACGACAGCGGCGCACTCCGCTGACAGAACCTTGCGCACGTGGGCATCGAACGCGGTGAAGTCAAAAATAGCGTTGACGACGCCACTGCTACTCCACGCGGCCGCAAAGTCGTTCGGGTATGCTTGCCGCAGCCAGACACTGAGCGCACCCGAGTAGCTACCACCAACGACGTACCACACCACACTGTCGCTGTCATTGTGGAAGAACCGGCGCACCATCTCCTGTTTGAAGTACTGGAGGTCGGCAAGGACATTGTCCACAGTGAGGGTCTCGAGTGCACGTCGATTCGTGAGTGGCCCTGGCAGGCTCTCGCCATAGAAGCGGTGCTCGAGCGCGAAGAGATACGAGCCGGTGGAGGCACCGTACTCCATCGCATAGCCCGTCGGCGACGAGGATGCCGGGCCTTCGCCATGGATGAACAGCATGGCGCGCTGACGACACGGTTCAGCGTCACCACGCTGCCCGCACGGCCTCACCGCGGACGTGTCCACCCACCAGCGCTGAGCGAACGTGCCTCTAGACGGGTCCTGGTGATCGACGAATTGCGAAAGGAGATTGACCGTTGTGTTGGGGCCTGCGGCGGCCGGCGGCGAGGCGCGGTCCATCACGGACAGACCGAGCGGGCTCGCACGGCGCCGGGGCGTCTGTCGAGCTGCCCACACCCGCTGGTAGTGTGCGCGTGCTGCTGCTTCCTCGTCGCGGTACACGCTGCCTCCCCGCGCGTGCGCTGGCAACGTTGACGCCCACACGCGCTCAGCTGACGCCACCAGCACCAGGCATGCGACGATGAGCCGCAAAAGAAAAGTTACACACGTCATGTCGGACCTCCGCTCTGGGTTCGTGATGGTGGCAGTGGTGAGATCAAGGGTGAAGGTGACGCAACTCACGCGAGGCAGAACAATACGACACAGGGACAACACTCGCAGGAGACGTTTCCTTGACCGTGAGAGGAGAAGAGGAGCGAGCGGTTGTGAGTCGCGAAGACGGAGGGGGGTCTCTGTCGATTAGAGCGTCAGACGAGTGGCCAGTGCGTGGGGACATGGAACACGTGCGGAAGGGCACCTCACACGCCACGTGTATGACTTCTCTTTTCTTCTCCACAGCGCGGCAGTCGCGACGCAGGGGCCCCGACCACTGCTCTGTCGTTGGCCGCGCGTTGCTCTTCTTGACAACGAGGTTGTACTCCCCCCCAGCCTGGGTTCCAAACGCCTCCTCCTTCCCCACACATGCATGAGAGACCTGAGGCTGATAGGTGTGCTCAACAACGACTGAAAGAGAAGAAAAGAAAAACGAAAACAATACCACCGTGGTGAACAGCACGAACAACGGTGCGAAACGCAAATAGTGGGCAGGAGGGAGGGCAACACAACCCCACATGCAAAGACGGTGAAAGCAAAACGGAAAAAGGAACAAAGGACACGCAACAGGAGGCTGTCATGGCGAGGGTGGTACCAGCGGAAGCACCGACAACAGCCCGGTGCACGAAGAACGGGGTGGGGGTGGAGGACAGAAGAAGAAGAAAATGAGTAAAAAACAACAATGAGGGAATCACATTCGCCAGAAGGACCACTTAAAAGTAGTTAAAGGGTGTGCGACGGCTGCGACCTCGTTTCCCCCTCTCCCGCTGCGGTGTGTGTGTGTGTGTCAAAGCACCGAAAAAAAAAACTCACCCGTGTGCAATGAATCACTTGCTGCGGTCATCACCACCCTCAAGCACACCGGCCACGACGTTGCTCGCGAAGGCAGCGGCGTTGGACGCCGCCCCCTCTGTCGGCGTGTGTTGGTCCTCACCGAACTGCCTGGCGAGCTGCTGCTCTTCGCTGGCGAGGGCCTGTGCGTCCTGGCTCATCACGTCCAACTGCTTGCGCAGCTCCTCGATCTTCAAGGCGAAGTCAGCCTCCTTCTGAAGGTTGCGCTCGCGAAGAACCTTGAGTTGGGCGTCGATGTCAGCGGGCGTGGACATGGTGATTTGAAGATGAACGTTGAACTTTGTGAGGGCTAAAACACAGATAGTGTTGAATGCGCTGTAGGGGGAGGGACAAAGGATGAGAAGGGATGGGGGATGGGGTAGAGAGATCGGAGGTGGTGGGACCCTGCGAGAAGGGGGCATCAAAGGACTGGGCTGACGCCAGCTTGCACCGCGATGCCGAAACACCGCTTCGGTCGTTGACCACTACCACCACAGAGCAGAGTAACCACGCTGCAGCCAAAGTATAAAAGAAAAAGAAGAAAGCAAAGACACGTGTGAGCCTTCCCAGTGAGTTAGGCACAGGTCGCAACTACGTCGCACATATGTGCGTACAAGCAAACACGACAGCGTCGCTGCCACGAACACACTCTCTCGTACACACTCACACTATCACACCACACGCGGCTGCTAAACCCAATCTCAGACTGCTGCACATAGTGACGAGGGCTATTGAGGACCGAGTCCAACCCAAGAACTGGAAAGGCAGACTTCAACACTTACCACTCACTCACACACCTGCATAGACACAGGCACGTGACTAGTCCAGCTGAGAGAAAAAGATGAAGTGAAGGGGAAAAGAAAGGGAATCGTGTGCGGCGATGAGGAGAGCGAACTGCAGCACATCGGCAATGCTACGTGCTCTGTTTTTTTTTAATTCTTATCCGGCCTCACGTGAACACGGACGGGGGTGCGCTGCGACCAAGGCGCGTGTTGACACACCCGCTGTGGTCGCCTCCTCTTGACATGTACAGGATGGAAACCGGTGACGTGTGACACACACACGGCGACAGACGGCCAGATACGCTGCCCTGATCGTCCTTCCTTTTTTTTTTGCGCCCACTGTTGGTGTCTGTGTAAGTCAAAAAAGCCGACTTCTGGGAAACAGAGACGACGGAATACACCCTTGAATGCGAACCGAAGAAGAAAGGATGAACGAAAAAAAAAGAAAAAAAAGGAGCGAGATCTCGTACCCGCTTCTGCCAACGCACGTGCACGCGTGGATGTGAAGGAGTTTTGTTTTCCTCCTTTTGTCCCGGCATCAGAAAGAGTGCGTGAGCCAGGTGGTGGTGCACAGACGTGCCAACACACGCAAAAAACAAACAAACAAACAAACAAGAAAAAATGAATGTACCCACGTAAGACGGCAGACAGAACGTCACGACGCACACACCCAAGACATGGCTGTACACGGTTGCTTGCGTGCCGGTGAGAGTTCATTGCCTCTTCGTTCTTTTTTTTTTACATAAGAATAGTGGACGGGACGTGAATCAGCAAGTATTAAGTGTACCCCGGTGGGGGCGGGCGGTAGGTGATGAGAAGAGGGGCGTACTCACCGCACATCCGTCGCACGCAGCCTATGAATGCCCAGCTGGGCTATACCAGGCTCACTGCCCTCCATGCTCTCCCTCTCTTGCCGACTCTCTCCGCCTGCTCTTCGGGTCCCCTCATCAGGATGTCGACCGAGTCTTGGATGATCAGTAGTAGGCGCAGTCGAAGGCGTGTGCCTTCTCCACTGTGGCCCCGATGTTGCCTGTGCCGATGTCCCTATTGTTCATGTCGAATCCCGAGAACGCTACGACCGGGTAGAGAGTCTTACCCTTGAGCTTCTGAGGGTCGTCGAAGACAAGCCCTGCGTATACCTTGTCCACGAACAGCTGCACGACGCCTTCGTCCGTGTCGACGACAAAGGAGAGCAGGGCACCGCACGTGGCGAAGAAAAGTCGCCAGAGATGCTTGTGCGGCTCGCCGTTGATAAACACCTTCGATGTCTGCAGGTCGAGGTGGGCGGTGGTGGGCTCCTCTGGCGTTGACACCGCACCGATGCGCTGCAGGTACGTCGGGCTGGTCCCGGTCGCCGACATGCTTGGTCCACGTGCGCGCGAGGAGGGTGGCGACGATGCCACCACCGCTGGACCGGCTGTACCGAACTCACACGTGGCAAGCTCCAACTCGCTCGGGTACGCGCTCATCGTCGCCACGCCGATGCGGCAGTTGCCGGAGTTGACGCGCACCTGGTAGAAATACTTGCCTGTGTTGGGGGCCATCGCCAGGCTACCGTAGACGGGTCTGTACGGGTACTTGCCGCCGCCCTTGTGCAGCACCACGTCGTTCTGAAGATCGTAGTGGGGACACGCGCGGCTCCACGTGAAGTCAACCGACTTGACTGTCTTGGAATCGGCCGACACGGGCATGTACGCTGCCGGGGAGACCCCCGACGATGGCGCCGTGGAGTTTTCGCTCGTTGAACCCATGATGCGTGTCTGTGCGATCAGCTCAGGGGCACTCTGAACAGCAGCTACAACGCCAAGACACCCGAAGGGAGAGAGAGAGATGAAGCGACACACGAACAAACAAACGAATGAGAGTCGAAAGCAAAAGAAATGATCAGGAGGTGTGCCTGCGCTCACAGAGTCACTGTCCAGACGTGATGCTTCCATATATAAAGGTGGGCCAGCAAGAGAGAGAGAGAGAGGGATGTGGATGTCCCACAAGCAACATGTGTGCGAGTGTAAAAGTGATCGTACCGGGCAGATTTCGATCACCCGTGTCCATTGATTGGGTGGCTACTCCCACGCTGATCACGGCAGTTCTGACGGAGTGGGTGTGTGGGTGTGAGGGGCACAGAAAAAGATTCTCGACTGGCTCTTCCACTCCCTCACCGGAGACGTGTGCAATCACCACGTACCAGGGTCATCTTGGCGACCCACAGCACCAGTCTGTCCCGCGTACGCCTCACACCAGACGTACGCGACGCCTCTCCCTTCTTTTTTGTGCTTTCTTTTATAAAAGGAGGAAAAACAACTCAAAATAAAGATTGATAAACAACTTGCGCGAGGAGGCTGTGCATGGTGTTACTTCTTCTTGGTCTGAGCCTTGCCCTTCGCCTTACCGCGGATCTTCTTGTTACGGTTGCGGCGTTCCTTGACGGACTTGCGGGCGGGCAGCTTGCTCTTCTTGAAGCCGATGCGGGCCTTGCGGAAGTTGGGCTCCACGCGCTTGAGGGCCGCGACGTCGTCGTAGATCAGACCGAAGCCAGTGGTCTTGCCACCGCCGAACTTCGTCTTGAAGCCGAAGACGGAGATCTGGTTCTCCTCGGGCACCTTGTAGAGGGAGGCCAGCTTCTTGCGGATGAGCGCAGAGGGCACGGTACCGCACCACTGAGGGTGGTTCACCTCCACGATGAACTGCTTGCGGTTAAGCAGCTTGTTCACCTTGAACTGGGAGGTGCGAACCGTGAACTCAGCCTTCTTCTTCTGAAAGACCATTGTTGCGTATCTTTGGGGCGTATCCAACACGCAGACAGTCAAAGACGAATATCGAGATGACACAGATAGAGGGAGACGAGGGGAAAGAAGGTCAATGAGTTTTTTTTTTGTTGGATAACCAACCACACATACATATATACCCCACACCCGCGGGCAAGGGCGTGTGTGTGTAGGGGGGGGGGAGGTGAGAGACGAGGGGCGGTGGTGGTGCGCGCGACAATGACGGACCAGCGAGGACCCCAGGCGGGTCTCACTAGAGCCCATACGCAAGCGTACGGAGGCACACACCCGCACTTGAGATGCCCGGCGGCAACACACACACACACATACACGGAGGCTTGAGTGCTGCGGTGATGCCGGTCGTGCCACTGTATCTCGCCGACGCCACACATTCGCTTTTATTCACACTTTTTTTTTGGAAAAGGATAAAAGATAAATCAACGTAAAGAACGCATGGGAATCGTATTGGACCTACCAGAAGCACAGCGCAACGGCGTGGCAAGCCCACGGAGGGTCATCAAACCCACCCACCCACACACCCACACAGACGTGTGACTGTGCATGGTGTTACTTCTTCTTGGTCTGAGCCTTGCCCTTCGCCTTACCGCGGATCTTCTTGTTACGGTTGCGGCGTTCCTTGACGGACTTGCGGGCGGGCAGCTTGCTCTTCTTGAAGCCGATGCGGGCCTTGCGGAAGTTGGGCTCCACGCGCTTGAGGGCCGCGACGTCGTCGTAGATCAGACCGAAGCCAGTGGTCTTGCCACCGCCGAACTTCGTCTTGAAGCCGAAGACGGAGATCTGGTTCTCCTCGGGCACCTTGTAGAGGGAGGCCAGCTTCTTGCGGATGAGCGCAGAGGGCACGGTACCGCACCACTGAGGGTGGTTCACCTCCACGATGAACTGCTTGCGGTTAAGCAGCTTGTTCACCTTGAACTGGGAGGTGCGAACCGTGAACTCAGCCTTCTTCTTCTGAAAGACCATTGTGCTCAATGAAGGATTCCCTTGAGGATCGACGAAAGGTGGACGAAGAGACACAACAGAACAACAACAGGTAGTGGCGGACGGAGGAAAACGACAGGTGAGGTGGGGGTGGTGAGGAAGAGTGGGTTGGATGTGCACGTGCATGCGTGCGTTCGCAGGGAGAGAGCGTGAGAGGAGGGAAAGCGAACGACGCTGTGCGGGCTGTGTGCGGCACACAGCCTCCACTCTCATCGAAAGTATGTGGGAGTGGCGCAACACCACCGACACGACTACTTAGAGGAATGGAAGGCGGGTGGAGGTGGACCACCAGCCCCGGTGCTCGTGCCCGCGTACCGACGCGCCACCGTGCTCGGCGTGCGTTGTCACGCGAAGATCAAATTATGCTGCACAGTAGCGGTGAAGATGAAGAAGGGAAACAAGAGTGGGATGCACGCGTGGAAGCGCCGAAAGGCGCGTGCTTCTCAGCGCGGCAAATACATCATAGAAAACGGACAGCAAACAAAAGAAAGGGCTCTTTCGTCGTCCCAGAACATTACATCGCACCACGCGTCCATCACACGCACACACACGCATTCGGTAGGGTCTCTTACACGACGGCAAGCGACTGCACCATCTCATCCACCGCGGCTGTGAGGGCGTCGTAGAGAACCGAGTCCAGGGCCTCCTCGACCGCATTCGTGACGGTGCCCGCGGCGACCGGTGCGTACCGGTCCACCGTCGAGTCCACCGCCGCCTCTGCTGTGTGGTTTCTTTCCGCACCAACCGCCGCGGCCGCGACGAGTGCAGCGTACGTGACGGGGGCGGGCACGTAGGGCTCGACCATGGCCTTGGTGACGCGGCGGTCGCTGACGAGTGTACGCAGCATGTCATCGAGCGCACCGCGCACGAGCTGCACACCGTCGCGCGTGAGCTGCGCCGCCGCCTCAGGCTCCACCTCCGATGACCACAGCGCCGCCATCTGCTGCGCGTGGCGTTGCCGCGACGCGGGAATGGCCTCACTGCCCCGAGGCAGCTCGTGGCGAACCAAGGGTGGCATGTAGTGTTGTGCCAACGCTTCACTGCCGTAGTACAGCTCGTAGTCGTCAACGGGCATGACGCGTGCCTGAATGAGAAGCTCCAGCGCATTCCACACCACCGCAGCCTCTTCCATGTCGGCCAGCTCAGCGTCTGCTTGGATACCGGTGATAGCGCCATCACCGACGGTGGTCGTCGTGGCGGTGCCGTCCACGCAGGTGCGCGTCAGAACAAGGTGCCCCTCCGCATCACACCGTGCCGCGGTGCCGGGGAAGCGCACCTGCGTCTCGACCGCGCGTTGCCTGCGCCGTGCTTGCTCCACTTCGCGGGTCAGCGCGCGCACCCCCATGGACTTGAGCGTCGGCGCAGCGACGGGCTGGCGACGGCGGCGGGCTGGTGCCTTTGCGCCGGCCTCGGTCTCGAGAGGAACGTCGATGCTGTCCACCACGTCCGCACCGCGCGACGACGCGGCATCAACTGCTGTCGCCGTGGCTGCCTGCTGTGGTGCCATCATCAGCTCCGACTCCTTGAGCTTCGTTTCGTTCGTGATCATGCACGTGGCTGGCCACTCAAGCATCTGACTGGTACTACCTGCGTAGAAGATGATTTTGCACGCCGCACGACCTCCGCCCGCCTCAAGCACACCGCTCTCCGGCACCACACGCACAACGTGGTTGCCGCTGGTGTGGCGCGTGTCCCACAGAAACGAGAAAATGTGCGTGGGGTGGTGGTTCTCCAGCCACACGGTGCGTCGGTGAAGAGAGAAGTACGGCACCGCCCCCAGCGCACAGACGTCCTGCGAGAGTCGCACAGGCAGGGCGGGAAACAGACTGAGGCGAGGCAGCGCAGGCAAACGCAGGAAGCTCTTTGCGATCGCCGCGCGCACGTCCGCGGGCTTGATGTGGTGAGGGTGGTACCCGCTCGCAACAAACGTGAGCGCGTAGCTCTCCCCACCAACAACGTCCACCGCGACATCCATGACGTACTCCTTCGCTTCTAGTGGGCGGAAGTACCAGAGCAACTGCACCACGGAGCGTGGCGCCAACACACCGGATGGGTTCACACACTGAAGAATGGGGAACCCGCAGTTCTCGTCGGCGAGACGGCGAAGCGCGGCCGTCTGTACGTGGTACTCGACCGGGCGATCGTACGGGTTCTCGAGCACGATACCCTGCATGGGCGGCTCCAGCTCGCCGAGAGCGACCGGAAGCAGTGTGTAGGTGGAGCCATGATGCAAGGCCACCGCATTCACCTCCGCCGGTAGCGTGCGTCCCTCCAGCACCAGCAATACCCGCCGGCCGTCGTGTACACGCAGCAGCACGGGCAGCGTGTGAACACCAACCGCGTGGAACCGATAAGTGAGCGTGACGACGACAGCACCACCGACGGGGACGGTGCCGCGCCGTGGCGTGATCTCGATCGTGGCGTTGTCGATGATGTCTCGCATATCCTTCAATGCTTCGTCGGGCACGAACCACGTTTCCTCCTGCGCTTCGCAGTCGGTGGGGAGCAGCACCTCGAACGACGTCGGACAGTCACCACTGTTTTCCACAAGTAGTGAGACGATGGTAGGCACCATGTCAGGCTCGCCCACACCGAGGTCGACTGGAATCGGCTGCAGACCGGCAATGTACTCTGGGAAGGCGTATGATTCCTGGGCGAGCCGGTCTTCGGGTTCGACGCTGGCGGCGAGGGATTCGTTAATGTCGTTGATGGCGAGCTGACGCCAGAGCAGCGAGCGTTGCTGAGTGAGTGAGCGAACATCGGTGATTTGCAGTGCGGGTCGCAGACCTCGCAGTGTGACTCGGCAGTGCGGGTGCCGTGTGGCTTCCACGACGGTCTTGGGGCTGGCCACGAGGGACGTGCGTGTACCCATGCCAGCCACGAGGGTGTAGACAATGTACTCGCAGACACCATGAACAGCACGGGCGTCAATGGTGAGCAGCACGGTGGCGTGCGTGCGCGCGGGGAGTTGACCAACGTGGTACCGCAGTGCCAGGGCCGCGCCAGCAGGAGGCGATCCGGCCAGCTCATTGACCTCGTCGTCCCCGCCGCGCACGACGAGAACGCCGACCTCGTACTGCACCGCACAGAGACCGCTATTGAAGAGGGTGATCGGCACGGTGGGGTGCAGGTCACCGCTCTTCGCGACCATCTCATCGACACGGCAATCCACGACAGACGGTTCGAGCTCAACGCGTGCCGGCACGCCCTCGCCCTTGAAGGGCACGGACAAGACGTACTCGCGCACCGTCACGGGCGACACAGTGGTGGTACCTCCGGACGCCGGGACGCTGGTGCCGTCGAGCGAGTGCGGAAGGGACAGCCTCTCGTCTTGACTGGCAGCCAGACCGGCCGGCACCGCGAGTGCGACGGCAGCCGCAATGGCGGGGTCCACGAGGGATTCCTCAGCGTCCTCCTCCACCACAGCACCGCGGCTTGTTGTGGCGCTCGCGGCGGCGCGCAAGACGTACGACACCATACCGTCGTACACCCCGACCTCCTCAGGGCTGAAGTACACAGAAGCGTCTAAGCGCTCACCGGGTGGCAGCACACCGTAGGCTGGTTCGCACCGTACGGCACTGATGAGACCTTCCGAGGGCTCCGCGCGGAATGCCACGGGCTGGCTCGACGGGTTGACGAGGGTGAGGGACAGGCTCGCTTCCCCCGTCACGCACGTTGGCGCCATGACGAAGCGGCTCTCCGCGGCACCGAGGCACGACACGCCCGCCACGGCGGCCAGGCGCAGACGGGGCAACGACGCCTCCGCGCGCATCGGGATGTAGGCCAAGTCGCGCTCATTTTGGTTGACCGCGAAAACGGCCTTCGCGTCGTAGCGCGCGAGGTCGGGAGGCAGAAAGTGCAGCAGGACCAACGTCTGCGAACGTGGTGGGAGAACACCCTGAGCAGGGAAGCACGAGAAGGTGGCGCGCGCCGAGGCCCGCACCGTTGCAGCGCGACGCAGTCCCTCGGGCGGGAACTGCGCGTTGGCCTCCGCGACGGTCAGCGACTTTGTGGTGCCGTCCTGCAGCGTGAGCAGCACACTGAGATCGTCCACGACGAGCTCGCTGACTTCTTGCATTGTGACGGACGCGAGCTGGTATGTGAGAGCTGTGTCGCTGGTGTTCTCGAGCGCCGCGACCACGTAGCCGCACTGGTTGACCGGACACGGCGTGAAGACGGCCAGCGGCGGCGTGCGAATCCATTCATTGGCGCTGCCAGGTGTCATGCCGGGAGCAAGCGGGTCGTTACTAAATAGCTGGCACGGAACGGTGAAGCATGTGGGTGGCACGAAGCCTTCCCTTTCGATCAGACGGAACGAGGCCGTGCAGGCTGGGTGCACGTAGCACTCGAGCAGCTGTGCCACGACAGACTGAATAGGGACGCTGTCGGGTTCCTTGAGCCGGACCTGGAACTGCGCGGACTCCCCCGGCATCACCTCCTGCTGCTCCGGCACCACCGTGAAGGGCGACTCTGTCGGGACGCACCACGACGCTCGCGCGGCGGTGTTCGATGTGTTCAGCACCGACACGACGTGCGCCGCCGCTGCCGCACCGTTGGCGGTGGAAGGACGGCTGTTGGCACCTGCGACGTCGCCAAAGACGAGCGGAGACTTGCACTCGATGGCGTAAGGGCATCGCCCCGTTGCCCGTGCGGTGCCCCCCACGGTGCTGAAGAAGAACACGTCGGAGACGAGCGTGTCGAAGTCTACGCGATTACTGCGCTTCTCCAGGAAGCTGGTGCCGCCAATATCAGTGCGCGCCCCAAGCTCGGTCTCGAGGTTCCGCCACGCGTGCACGAGAGTTTCTTCGTCATCGGAGAGTGCGTGCTCGCGGTCCTCGCCGTTCGCCACCGCTGCGAGGGCGGTGAGCTCCGTCGGGCCGAGGCACCCAAGGCCGCGGCTCATGCGCCGGTGATACGCCTCAACCTCACGCAGCCCGAAAGGCAGCGCGCGCTCGTGGCCATTGTACGCGGTGCCAAAGACATCGAGGAAAAGCGCGTCCGCAGCACCCTCCACGACAATATAGAGCCGGCGAAGGTAGTTCATGGGGAAACTGGGGTTGAACTGAACGCGCAGACGCACGTGACCGCTCGCGGCAACCACACCCGACAGGGGCTCCACCGTGAAGGCCGCCCCGGGGGACGTGGCGAGCACGTTGAACGCCGCTGGGGCGTCACCCGAGTTGCGCAGGTCCACGGTCTGGATTAGTGCGCTGTCCTTGTCACCGGCGGCGCGTGCATCGAGGTTGACGTTGCCAAAGTCAACGGCCGTCGCCGAGGTGCGCAGGCGGGCACCGGCGACAACAGCGGTGAGCTCAATGCGCAACGGGCTGGCCGCGGCGGTCTGCAGCTGGAACTCGTTGCGCAGTGCCAAGCCCGCCGGGAGCCCCGCAACCTTGCAGGTCACCTTGAACGTCTGGGAACCGCCGCTGGGAATGCGCACTGTGACACCCGCCTTGACGTCGACGGCGTCTGCGGTGCCAGGGACGAGCTCAAACGGTTGAGCCGACGCGGGGCCGGCGGGGCGAGTCGGCTTCGGCTGGCCGCTGGAGACGGGCGTGACGCTGAAAGGGCAGACGAGCGCGTCGTCGAGACGCTGGACGGTGATAGTGGCCGGCACCGGCGACGGGTTCTGCACGGTGAAGAGCGCCGTCGTGGAAGGTCCAGTCGCGGCGACGCGGCCAAAGTCAATGATGCCTGCCTGAGATGCGGCGCTGACGCCCTCTGCTGTGGAGGGGAAGAGTGGAGCGAGGAAAGACCGCTTGCCGTTGCCGCGCACCGCCACAGGTTCCTCGCCGTCGGCCGCGGCGGGGAAGACAAGGCGCGTGTATGGGAGCTTGCCAATGCCCGAGAGCCGCACAGTTGCCACCACTTCCTCGATCTCTGCCATGCGGCAGACCGCCTGCGCCACCATCACCCGCGCCTCCTCCGGCGAGAAGGTCAGTGTGACGGTGGTGGATTCACCCGGCTCCAGCGCACCGCGGTGAGGCACCACATCAAAGGGGTGTGGTGCATCCCAGTAGTAGCTCAGTGGCACGGTGCCAGAGTTCTGCACCGTCATCTCGTGCGTGACGGTGCCGTAGACAGGACAGACGTCAAAGTCGTGCGCAGCAGGAACGCGCAGCTTGGCGAACGGCGTCATGCACTCGAGGTGAATGCTAAAGGAGCCACGACCCTCCACGTCAACCTCGATACGATCGCGCAGCTCCACCGCCTCCGTCGGCTTGAAGCGGATCTCTAGCTCATAGCTCATGCCACCTCGCAGGGTGACCGGCTCAGGGTAAGGTGTCAGAAACACAGTCTTATGCTGCGGCAACCCGCACGTAATGACCAGCGCACGCGACTCCACATTTTTTAGCACAACGCGGCGCACCAGCTCCTCGCCTGGCTCCCAGCTTTTCCAGACCACGCGATCGTGACAGTCAATGCCGAGCGTCCGACGACGCTGGTCGCGCGATGAGGAGGGTGCAGGAGGCATCGGACACCAAACTCTCTCCGTTGCCTGACCTATTTCTTCTGTCACCGCGCGGTGCTGTGACCACTTTACCAAGTGCTTAGGGTGAACCCCCTTCTCTTTTTTCTTCTTCTTGCGCGTGAACCAACTGCCTTCTGTCGGTGGTTTCTTCGTCGAATACAATGAACGTGAAAAGACGATCGGCTCCCGGTGAGTGTCCGCTCTTTCCGCTTCGCTGGCAATGTGTGATGGAGTGAGAGTGATGACGAGAAACGAAGAGAGAGAGAGAGAGTGAGAGGAGGTGCGTCAAGTGACAACTACGAGGGAGCAGAGCAGCCACCACAGCATATATATATATACTTTGTCCTAGACGTGCAAGCACACCCACCACACGGGCGTGGGCAAGCCGGGGGTTGTGGCAGTGAACCCGACTGAAGAGAGGACGAGGCAAGTCTCGCCGATATTGTGCAGGCTTTTATTATTTGTTTTCGGCTCTTCGAATGCACGTGAAAAAGCAAAAAGAAGAAAAAAAAGAGAAAGACTACAGACAACAGCCATCGCAGTGAGCTGACCGCATGACCTGTTTCCATCATTACAGCACACGTGACCGCCACAAACGCAGGACAAGATAGCCCATGAACAAGTAGGCTATCACGCTGCCGGCAAGAATCATTACGTACAGCGGCACGTCTCCCTCGACAAACCCCAGACTGGCCGCGTACTCGTCACCGGAGCGCACACACGGGTAAGCGGCAGCCGAGGCGCTCTGCTCCCCGTCCGCCACCACCGGACAGACAAACTCGAGGCTAGCGAACTCGTTCGCCACTAGCGCCGCGAATGCGTAGCGCACGAACGAGACGTACTTTATCCAGCGCCACACGAGGGGGATCTTGTCGAGGCTCACCAACATGCCACCTGTTGGCAGCAAGTAAAGCACGAGCACTAACGATGCAGAGATGTTTGCCGTTGAATGATTCTTCGCGAGGTTTGACTTGAGCAGGCACATCGCGTAGCTGTTCAGCATCACCAGCACGCACACCGCGTCGAACACAGCAAAGCGGTACCAGCTCGGCTGCAGGCCCACCAGCACGTACACAACGCCGTTGAAGGCCGTGTTCACGAGGATGCCGAAGGGCACATCCTTCATCATCTTCCCCACGTAGTACGCCGCGGGCGAATACATCCCGTTACTGTGCTCGCGGCTGTAGAGCGCTCTGCCACTCAAATACGAGTCCAGATTACCGAGTGCAGAGAAGGTCGTGTTCATCATGACGAAGAACAGCACGCCCATGCGGCGACGAATGGATGCCTGGTCCACTCCGACGTGATAGTAAATGGAGCCGATGAGAAGCGCAAACACCAGCGCCACGGAGACCGATACGACGGTGGCCACGGGGCCACGCATGGTGTTCAGCACACACCGCGTCGCCACCACGCGCACCTGCGTCCACGTTCCACGAAAGTACGCGGCTACGGGGGCCTCCGTTGACGGAGACAATAGCAGCGGTGCGTGCGTGTCGGCCTCCGACTCATCCTCGTCGACGCGAGCGCCACGGTGCGACCTGGCCAGACTCACCGCATGGCGTATCTCTTGCGCAATCTGTGGTCGCCGCCGCGCACTGAACGCTGCCACGATGTCACGGGCCTGCGTCACCGGCGGCGCGAATCGGTGCGTGATGGGATCAGATAGTGCAGGGCAGTCGCCCTCTACCCCGCCCACTGCGGAAACGGCATCGAGGAGGTAGTCGGCGGGGTTCTGCGGGTAAGGGGAGCAGATGCCGAGGCTGGCTAGGAACGGAACTGCCTCCGCGGCGGGCCCGAAGAAGGCCTGTTCGCCGGCGCCGGTCAGCAACAGCACGTGGTCGAAGAGCTGGTAGATGCTGGCGCGTGGCTGGTGAATGGAGAAGATAATGGCCATGCCCGACTGCGCGAGAGACTTGAGAAGGGAGACAAGATGCAGCGCGGTGAACGTGTCGAGCCCGGTTGTCGGCTCATCGAGCAGGAGCAGAGACGGCGCCGTCACGAGCTCCACCGCCACGGCACAGCGCTTCTTCTCCCCGTCGCTGATGCCCCGCACGAGGGTGCTTCCTACTCGGCAGTGCCGCACGTGTTCGATACCGAGAAGCTGGATGGCGCGTTGCACGCGAGCACGAAGGCTGACCTCGTCAACGCACGGTGGCGTGCGCAGCGTCGCGGTAAAACGGATCGTCTCCTCCACGGTAAGGAAACTATGGAAGAGGTCCTCCTGCTCCACGTACCCGCGATGTCGCCGATACCGTGTGCCATCAATGGATTGCCCATCGACCAGCACGGTGCCGCCTCTCAGCCCCTCGCGTCGACGGAGGGCGAGCACATCGAGGAGAGTGGTCTTGCCAGAGCCGGACGGACCCAGAACGGCGAGGAGGCTTCCTCCGCGCACGAACCCCGTGATGCCGCGCAGCACAGTCCGGTCGGCGCCGTGGATGCGCGTGCTGTAGGTGATGTCCTCGAAGGTGAGGAGTACAGGCTGTGCCATGCGCACCGAGCTGGAGAGGAGCGGCGGCAGCGGCGCGGTGGCGGTTGGCTCTGGCAACTCCCCTTCATGCAGTGCCGCTGCCATGCCTTTACGCGTATCATTGGTGGTAGTGAAGGAGTGCGAGTGAGGCGAGTAAGGGGTAGGCGGACGTGTGAAGCAGTGCGAGGAGCTCGTCAACGCACTGACACGGGCACGGAGGGGGGGGGGGCGCCCTCTTTTCTTCTTTCATCCATTCTGTGTGTGTGTGTGTTGTGACTAGCAGTTCATAGCAGGAGAGAGGGAAACGAAAAACAGAAGCAAAACCAAAGAAGTCAAGAAGCACAGCAGGCACACGTGCACCCCTCTCCGGTGCGACCTCGCGCCTAGTACACCGCGCGAATGGCCTTCCACCCGCCCGGACGTCGCAGGAGTAGGCCCTCGTGCTGTAACTGCTCTAGAACGGTGTCGAGAGGGTCGCCCATTGCGACCGCGCCGCCCAGCGAGGCGTGCAGCGCAGCCACCTGTGTGTCATTCACAATACCCCCAGGCGCCTCTCGTTGATGCTCGCAGAGGAGCTCGTGGAGAAGAAGCTTGGAGGCCTTGTGGCTGCGCGGCCGCTTCATCCCCGCAGCCCCGCGACTCGCCGGCAATCCGGCGGCACTGTACCGTGACCGCGGGGAGAGAGCCGTCGCGGCAGCGGGTGCTGCAGCGCGCAGACACGCGTGGTACTCGCGCTGTGTCATGGTCGCACCCGCCACCGCCACGACGGCTTCATCGCCGCGAAGGAGGTTGGCGCGACTGCGGATGTGCGCGGTGTAGCACAACCAAACCTCCTCCGCAAGCTGATCGACTTCGAGCGGCCTTGTCGGCTCCCCACCTGCGGTCGTGACTGCATCCAGCACCACCCGCGCCAACAAAAGTGCGCATAGCACGCGCAACGCACTCTGCCAGTCAAACAAGGCGGCCGATGAGCACTCATTGAGACCGTCGCCAGGGCCCTGCTGATGCGGTTGAGGCAACACCGCTGTACCACGCAACGACGCTGGCGGTGGAAAGTGCACAGTTGGCGGCGCGGTCGCGTCCTCCAGAGCCACAGCATGGCTTAGCAGGCGGTCGCGGAAGTACGCGTGCACGTCCGGCCATGGCGGTAGCCGCGACGTGAGCACCGCCTCGCCCGGGGCTGTCGCCAACAAGTCCTGCAGGAGCTCCGCGTCGAGTGCGCCGACCAGCCACTTCGCCTCCGCCGTCTCGCCAACCCACACCCCGGCGCCTGCGGAGGATGGCGACGGCGACGGCGTGCCAGACCGCGGACCGGCGCGCGACACGCTGCGCGACTGCGAACTGCGCGATTGCGAGCACGATGCCACGTTAAGACCAATCACCGCCGCCTCTTCGAGCGAGCGGTTGAGCGTGAGCTGCACGACAAGCGGGAAAGCCCGCGCGAGGGCCGACACGTGTCGGCTCTCCTCCTGCACCGTCGCGGTGATCTGGACGCGACAAGTCAGAGTGAGATCGGCGAGGCGCGGGCTGCTGCCGCACAGACCCCCGCCAGTGTCCCCACGGACCTCCGCCTCACGGTGGTTTGAGACACCACATTCCTCTTCGGCGAGGAGTCGCTGGAGAGCAGGTGGCAGGCACGACGTGCCCTCCGCCCCGCCGCCGCCGAAGCTCTCGTCGAGGTCGTCCAACAGCAGCGCGCTCACCGAGGTGCCAGCGCCGGCCAACAACACGTCCCCCGAAGACCACGGCCAAAAGGCTTCCAGCGGCGTGCCAGTCGCCGCCCCAACGGCGCGACGCTGCGACACGTGCACGCGGCCAGCGTACGCACCCAGCACGGTGCCGTAGCAATCACGAGCGGCGGCCAGCAACGCGGTGCGGCCTGCGCGTCCGGGGCCGACTAAAAGGAGGTGCAGAGGCGCCCAGTGCGTCGTCGCCGAGCCGGAGAGATCGGCCGTGCGGCACCTCGCGCGGTAAAGCGTGTGTACCACCGTCAGGAGCAACAAAAGCTTTGCGGTGTCTTGGCCGACGATCGCCGGCTGGATACATTGCGCAAGCGCCACAAAACCCAGTCGCCGGGCGGCCTCGCAGCGCCGGTGACGACGTGCGCTGAGGAAGTCGTTGGTGCGCGCAGACGGCACACGTCGCGAGGTGACGGCATGAGCGAAAGCTGCCTTGGCGATTCGCACCGCCGCGTGCACGACACGCAGCGGCTGCCCCACCTCTGTTTGCGACATGTAGAAGTGCACGCGCCACACATTCCCCACAAGATCGCCAAGCCGACTGCCGTCAAGGACGCGGTGGTCCCCATCAGGGCCGTCGTTGGCAACTGCACTGTCGCCGTAAAGGAGCGCCGCGAACCGAGTGCGCTGCGCGTCCTCCACGACAAGGAAGTGTCGACGTGTCATGCGAGGTGTGCGTGGGTACGCCCGTAGGCAGCGTGGGCACACAACACCGCCATACAGACGCGGTAAAACACGTGGCGAGGCAGGCTGTCGCGCGGCAGCGGCGGCACCTGCGCAGTGCGGACATGCATGTGTGTGATAGCCGGTCTGCACAAGGTCGCACGCACACGGTACCAGACGGAGACCGAGGATGCGCCAGACACCGTCTTGCAGCCCTCGCTCACGGCCGTCGTTCTCCGCTGCTGTCTCCGAGGCGGCCGTGAGTGCGTGTGTGCCGTCACCGACAGCTGCGTGCGCTGATGTGCTTGATGGGATGCAGAAGGGCGCGAGTCCAGTGACCGCACCGTGATGTGCCAAGCACCGCAACACGTACACGGCGACGGGCTCATCGAGCTGAGGCCACACCAGCGCCACCCAGGCCGACCGCAGCAGAGCCGGCGGGGGAGGCATCCGAACCCACAAGAGAAGGAGCTCTTCAGGCGTGAGGCGGAGCTCGAGGTGGTGCTTGGGGTTCAACAGAACCGCGGCACTGTCCATCCAGGCGGTGGCGTCCAAGACAGCCGCCGAGTCCGCGCCATCGCTCAATGAACGCATGCTCAGTGGGCGTCTCGAAACTGGGCGTGCCCCGCAACGAAGAGAACACCAACAAAAAAAAGTGAACATACACACAGAGAAAGAGAGCAACATCGGTGCGAGAAGTGGGAGAGGAGGCTAACCCAGTCGGGAAGCAGGTGCCGACACAACGGCGGTGCGTGTGTGTGTGTGGGAGAGAGAGAGAGAGAGATAGGTTCCTCACACATGCGCGGGCTACCTCGTCGCGAAAGCGGAAAAGTGCACCGCGACCTTGCCACGACGTCGTCTGGCGAGTGAACTGGTTGGCTGGGTTTGTCATTGAGACTGTTACACGTAAGAAAGCGAAGTGGCGGTGGGGACACACACACACACACAGAACGGAATAGACACAGGTGAATGGATGCCTGGCTGTGCGCTGCACGCCCCTAATCACAGACTTCCCCACTGTGCCTGTGCGGTGCGCTTGCTGCGGTCCAGCGCCTCCTTGTACGCCTCCACGTACACCTCACCAGCGATTTCGCTGAGCGCTTGCCGATAGGCTTCACCCCGCACAGCCTGCGCGCGTTGTTCGCTGTCCCGCTCCGCCATGATCAAGTCATGATCCTCGTTCGCATCCATGCTTGTGCAGGTGTTGGTGGATGTCTAGCTGCTCGCACGGAGACCAGGAGAAGGAGACGAGATGAGAAAATAGATCGTGGGAGAAAGAGAGAATGAGGTGCTATGCATGACATGAGGGTACGCTGACGGTTGCGAAAGCAAAACACATCAGTAACCTAAAAGTTATCCGCACTGCGGTACGAGCCGTCTGCCCCTTTTCACCACATCCGCACTCACACCCACACAAGAACGACCGTCTGCTAGGCTGTGAGAGGTGCGTCGGTGGAGATACGTGCGTGGGCGTGTGGGACGATGGCGGTAAGCTGCTGAGCGAACGCACTCATCATTTCTCAGCCCTTCCAAACGTCCTTGTACTGTGTGTACCTGTGTGCGTGTGGTAGTTTTTTGTTTCTGTTTTTGTACGTGTCACTGCTTGGCCTCGGTGACGGGGAGTGAACAGAGGACACACGCACGCACGGAGAGATACAAGTGAAGCACGTCGACCAACTCGTGCCACAAAATAGAGATGCCAACGAGACAACGAGCGAACGACAAACTGCCCGAACGGCGACTGAAGGGAGACGCAGAGCGTGCCTGCCGACGGGGTGTGCCGCGGCACGACTCGGTTTCTCTCCGTTCCGTCCATCGCTGCTCACTACTTGCCAAACCGCGGTGTTCGTGCATTCGCCCGTGAGCCAGCCGAGTTGAAGAACGTCTTCGGCCCTGATGTGGTGCGTGGTGCCCGCATTCGCGCCCGCTCGCGCCGAACATTAATGCGCACAGCGTTGTGCGTCGGAAGGTTGCCGTCGTGATTCATCCAATCGAGAACATGGCGCGTACGTTGCCGAAGCATTGGGGCGACACTGGCTGGATCAAAGTCCCACTGGACGAGGTGGCTCATGCGTTCTTCGGGAGTGTCGCCATACCACTGGTAGTCGATGCGCAGGTATTGGTTCTGCAATGGTCGCTCGTTCAGCTGGCGGGTCGCCTCCTTCGCATCCGAGACACTCTCGCCTAGCCGCTCACAGATGCGCACCACACGGCCAAGGAGGTCCTCTGCCGCGCTGACGACCGCCTGGCCCTCTTCCGCACGCACCGGCACAAGCTGCGAACGCCCGTCTAGACAGTGCACGACAATCCACGGTGTTTCACTGTACTCCAGCAGCATCTCCGTCTCGACGTACACCTGCGAGTTGTGGAATGTGATGGGAATCAAGAACTCGCGTGAGAACCGCTTGGCGACGGCCGCGGCCTGTGCTCCGGCTTGCGTGGCCTGCTTCTGACTATAGTAGACGTAGATGGATTTGGTGAAGGGGTGAACCTTCACAGTGCGCTCGAGGAGCATCGCGTAGGGCCAGATAACCTCGCAGGCCTCGTTGCCAAACTGGGCTTTCGGCTTCGGCAAACCCTTGAAGGGCTCGTGGGCGTCCCAGGTCTCACGCATGGTCAGATCCCACTTCTTCACGAACTTGAATTCGGCGGCCTCCTTCGGCGACGTTTGTCGCTTACCGGGGCCGCGGTGGAAGCCGGTGGGCTTGCGTGAGGTGGAGGTGGGCACGTCCTCCACTTGCTCCAGCCCGCGCGCCGGCCGCGTCTGACGGAAGGCGAAACCACGCACGGCTGTGTGCTGCGCGGCCGACGCAGCGACTGCGACGAGCCGCGGGACCTGGAGAAGTCGCTGCATGTCAGGCTCGTCAAATCAATCTTCGCCGAATGAAGAGACCAGGGCAACAGGCACCTCACCCAGAACGCAACAAACAAAAACAAACAAAAGGCTAACTAGCCGAGGTGAAGGTAGTGGAATCCACCGCACGAAGGAGAGGGTGAAGGGAATAAGAGAGACGGAGAAAGACATCAGATGACGTGAGGTAGGGCAGACAGCATCGAGTAGCGCACCTCTGTGCTCCTACCGCTAGAAGACATGACCACGCGGTACTCTCTTTGCGACGACTTACTAGCTTCTGTGCCTACGCACGGCCAGTTGGGGAAGGTGGTACAAAAAACAATAAAACGGAATCGAACGGCTGAGCTCTCCGCGCGCGAAAATCATTACGACGTGATCGGTCTGCACGCCGCAACGGTTGGCGCCGCGTCACGC